>JAPYZS010001050.1:0-21538 GCA_030522925.1 Trissolcus japonicus | reverse complement strand
GTTATAATACGTTAAATTTTATCTTTTTATTCCACACTCAGTTTTGAAGGAATAAAACGATGAAAAACTCATGGTATTATACCCTAAAATTTTTCTCAGGGCAGTTTTGAAGGAATAAAACGATGAAAAACTCAAGGTGTTATATCCTAAAATTTTTCTCAGTGCACGAATAATGCAACTTGTTACCGTACGCATGACTAAGAAAATAATGAACAAAAAAAAGATATCTTTGTATGTTAGATTTAAACGTATAAACGATTTTATGACGATGTTGAAATATTATAACCGTTCCGAAATCTGTACCAAGTTCTATGTATGTTATTATGTGTACGAAAAGTTTTCGCATGTAGAAAAAAACAACGTTAATTATGGATAGAAACAAAACAACATTGTTGTGTTTATTGTACGAACTACGCGTCGATTTCGGTTTTGATTCCTTTGAACAAATGCCAAAATAAAAATATGTTCGTAAATAAAAAGGGTCTCGTTTCATTCCCTTTGTTCCGTTCAATTTCGAATTGAAACAATTTTGCCGCCTGTGCGCGCAGATGGCGCGGTTGCGCATAAACAAAAATACACTGGGCATTTAAATTGGGGAAGCTGAGAGAGAGGGAGAGGAGACACTGTTTTGGTTAATTGTATGTTGGGTTGAAAAATTGGTACTAAAATTGTGTCACGTTGTCGGAAAGTTAACCCTTACGTGTGATAGATGAATACTTTAAAAAGAACCGGCTCGCTGTTCGCAAGAGCTCTGACGGCTCGTGAATCTTTCAACTTAACCTCCAAAGTATTATGCTCTACAGAAACTCCATCACCTTCTCCAGAAAAAGAAGGTAATTATTTGAAAATAATCTTTGACATTCGTTAAAAACATTGAATACAAAAATGACTGATCAATCGTCGCATTTTTCCTTGAATTTATTTCACAAATTTATCAAAATTATAGTAAATAGCATTATGTTTTTGTTTACAACGGGGGTGTTATTCGTATTAACTTTCATTGATCTTGAATGGATTTTCAGAGAGGTACATAGTAGTGGAAAAAGTTGATGACAATTTAGTGACAACAATTGGAATCAATCGGCCACAGTTGAAGAATGCATTGGACACAAAAACAGCACAACAGTTGGTGGAAGCCCTGGACGAATTTGAAAAAGACAAAGAATCAACCGTGGCAGTTTTGCACGGCATGGGAGGCAGTTTTTGTTCAGGTTTTGACCTTCACGAGTTAGCTGAGTACGACGGGGAGTCCGAGGATCAGGTTCCTCAGTTCGGATCACTGGTAAAACTTTGTTTTAATGATTTAAAATTTAAATTTGAAGTAATAATGCTGTAAATAATGTAATAATTACTATTAATTTATAAATAATGCAGGATAAGGGGTAGTTGAATGCAATTTTTTGAATAGTGTCCACAAAAAATGTTTACATCAAATTTATATCAACCTGAGCTATCAGATTTATTAGTTTTTAATTGGAAGTAATTAATTTTCAGTCCAAAAGGTGCATTACGCCGATTAAAAAACCAATAGTGGCCAGCATCAGTGGTTACGCATTAGGTGCTGGATTTGAACTGGCGCTGATGTGCGATTTGAGAGTCCTGGACCACACAGCGGTCATGGGATTTTTTAACCGACGATTTGGTATTCCGATTTTGATGGGAGGTACCGTTCGATTGCCTGCGTTTGTTGGCTATGGCAGAGCCATGGATATCATCCTCAGAGGTCGACCTATTAATGCCAAAGACGCGCTGGCCTACGGTTTGGCTACCGAAGTTGTTACCTGTGGAAGTGGTAAATAAAACTAATGACAGAAATGAAACAAAAAAGTCTATAAAAAAAATTAATTTTTCATCGATTATTAAAAATCGGATAATTTGATTGATTGATCATTTCAATTTACAGCTTTGGGTCAAGCAATAATGTTAGCGAAATCCTTGACTAAATTCCCACAAAAAACCCTGATTGCTGATCGTCTGTCGACTCACCACGCCACCTTCTCTGCTGACCAATTTGTGGAGAAATTGCAATTCGAAAAGGATAATGCTTCGCATTTGCTTTATGAGGAGGGTGTGGCTGGTGCTAAACGTTTTCAGGGCGGCTGCGGACGCAACGGGAATTTCAAAAACTTAATCGACAGGAATAAAACATTTAAAGAACTGGACAAAACACTGTTATAGTTAGTCGAGCGTTGTTTCAAACCAAATTGATTGATCAAATAAATTTGTTTATGTTTATTTCGAGTTGGTTCTTCGAACTTTAAACGTATTACTTTAAGTCTTTCTAATTTTTTTCAGTATTTATAAATATTTATAAATGAATAAAAAAAACTTATTCTTCAACTCATTCACTTGACACATTTTGTTATAAAAAGATTAAAAAAACACTTTATTAAATAACTGAAACGAAAAACTAATAATTAATTTTCACCATGAAAACAATTTGAAATAATATAACTGTTCTCGTATTATGTTTTGTCCAAAGTTTGAACAGCTCATATCTTAAACACCCCGGGACTGTTACCAAACTTTCCATTTGAACGAGAGCTGAGCTATCATTTATCTTTGTTAATCTTTATTACAGAACAGTGACTGACAATGTCATAACAAAATTCTTCGAATAACTCGTAATGTAAAATCAAATAAAAAACAATGAACCGTATTGGATAAAAAAATTCCTTAAAATTTTAAGAACATGTAGAAAACCAAAGAATTGGTACAACCGAAGGTCAGATAAGAATGGATCGTGAAGTTTCGTCACCATCAGAGTTTGAACGGAACGTCTATATTTGCGCGACTAGACGGCCTTGACAATCGCGCGTGTTCTGCGCGCGCATTTCCTTCATTCGCGAAACGTACTTTTCCAAGCCAACAGGGCTCTCTCTTAATTTTCGGTAACTGCACTATGCCATCTTCGCGAATCAACCAAGGTAATCATGTTTTTTTCACTGTCAACACCCCGCGATCATCAATGGCATATCTCTTTGACCTGTCGACGTGTATTTAACTGATTTTTTTGGTATGCGTTGACTTGCAACACTGCGACGTTGCTCTTTCTACCCAAATTACAATCATCATTTTATTTTATAAATAATTTATTAGGCAACAAGCAGATGAATCAGTTTCTTAAAAAAATGACTTGTCATATGAAAGAATAATGCTCTTTTAAGATTCAATATTTTACTTTAAATCAATTTTTTGTTATAGTTATTAAAAAATATAGCTGGGTGTAATATCTTGCCAAACTTGTGTTCATGTAGAATCGTTTAACGTAAGCGGATTCGCGTGTCGCATTATAGTTGTCAAATGTCAAAATTGGACGATATATTACATCATCGGTGGTATTATATTTGTATGTATTTCAGTAACGTAACCATCATCTGTCTTGCAGTCAATCGTCATCCGAAATTTCACAGGTAAGAATTATCATGATCAGTAATTTACCCTTTTTCATTTAATTTTAATGTTTCATTTTGTTGTTGACATTTCATTCGAAAGTTTTTCCATTCACAATTTCATTGACAGTTCATCGGACACGCTCATCGTGCTCGGTCGTGTCGTCTGCATGATTTGACAGATCAGGCTACTTAACCTCAAAATTTACAAACCAGTGCAACTATTGCAACAATTGATCTAAATGAACGAGAAATTACAAACATAAGTATTAGAACGTTGATAATTTTGATGTCGTTGCGGCGTATTGACATTTAATCGTCGTGCTATTCAGATCGATGTTACTTGACGGATGTTTCAGTTGACAGTTTGGATAAACAGTGCAAAATTTTGCACGAAACGAATAACTGTGACAT
The DNA here is from genome assembly GCA_030522925.1 of Trissolcus japonicus. NCBI lineage: Eukaryota > Metazoa > Arthropoda > Insecta > Hymenoptera > Scelionidae > Trissolcus > Trissolcus japonicus. The sequence goes on along the minus strand of JAPYZS010001050.1, from coordinate 17,732 downwards.
CAAAATTGTTTCAGGGATTAATAAATTGTGAAAATTATTGCATCATTTTGTGCTTGGACTGTCAAGTCAATCTTTTAATCATAGCCTTAATTTGTTGAAATTTTTGAACTTTGACCCCAAACATTGGTCTACTGACTTTTCCAATTAATCTTTTGACTATGATCAATTTTTAATTATTCATAAATGACTGTACAAATTGAGAAATCAATTAACTTAAAGATGTTTAATTTTTAATTTTTTAAATATTCATTATGATAATTGGACGTTTTTCTTTCAGATAAAAGTCAATCATGAGGGTCCTATTAGTGAAATTCCGTGAAGTAGCAACAAAATACCCTGTAGTACGAGGGATGGCATCGTATAGTGTAATTTGGCCGGTGGCTAGTTGTATCCAACAAAAAGTCACAGGCAAGGACCACATAGATCCATTGCAAGCATTAAGATTCAGTATTTATGGAGGATTTTTTGTCGCCCCAACGTTATATTGTTGGTTGAAATTTGCAGCACGTATTTGGCCACATTGTAATTTGAGGTCTGCAATAACTAAGGTAAGCAAGATTAAAAATAAAAATAAGTAAATTAGAAAAAATGTGACAAATTAATTGTCGCATTGCACTTCTGTAATTGTGCAAATCCCTAAAAGATAAGAATCCAACGTTTAGATTAGTTAGTGGCATTTATTCCGAAATAATAAAAACAAGTGAAAGTCATTATTTTAATGTTTTAATAATATGTAAATTTTCATATATCTGTCGTGAATTGTAATAACCAGATAACGTCATAGGGATTACATATATACTTAACTGGTTATTGCAATTCACCACAGATATACTAAAATGAAATTTAAAATAATTGTTCTTAGTAATCTGCACAATCTTATTCTCACATTTGCAATCTTATCAGAACTTTATAAATGACAATGTATATCTGAAGATTGAATAGACAATTTCTTGATGACGTTTCTCTTTTCCTTGAACATAAAATGCAAGTGCAATCCGAAGTTTCTTAACCCATTTCTTGCCAAACCTTAAAGGAGTTGATTTTCTGGTAAAATTTTTGTAGATTTGTGTTCTAAATAGTTGAATTAAGAAAATTTTGCAATAAAATTTTTTTTCGTATTTTGCAATAACAATTACAATTGTTTATAAAAATTGATTTTATAATGTAGAATATAAACTTCGTGATGAGCTTTACCCATTGGTGTACTTAAACAAATTGTTTATAAAACTGTGTTTTATTATCATCAAAAAAACCCATTTCGAAAATGATGCATGAATGCATTAATGTCAATGTGAATAGATTTCGGTGTAATTAAAAAATATACGATTACAATAGGCGAAACTGCATATCATCTAGTTTAATTTCAATAAATGATTCATAAATTTCAATAAGAATTAATTTTTAATCGTGGGCTGTAGAAAATATTGAGTTAACATTATTTTTAAAAGAAAAATAAGTCCAACGTTTCTGAATTCAGTCAAGTATCAGTTTCAACTGTTGGTGATTATGATTATTGTTAGATATGCTCTTATATGATGATTTGAAAATAAACAATCATCACTGGACTATTTTAAACGACGTCATATATCTTTTTTGTTAAAAAATTTTTTTGCAAGTAAAAAGTATTGTGCTAAAACAAGAAATTAAATTTTAGACAAAAATATTTATTATCTGGGAGAAAAAGATTATAGTTTTTTAATTATAATTTTTTTCTTATTTTTCAGGCCATGGTAGAGCAGGTGACATATGGGCCAACTGCAATGTGCTGCTTTTTCTTTGGCATCAATATCCTCGAACTGAAACCCGTAGAAGAATGTGTAAACGAAGTTAAAGAAAAATTCTGGCCCACATACAAAGTAAGAAAATAACTTTTAATTCATTTTATAATTAATGAAAGAAGATTAAATAAGACTAAAAATATAATGATCATAAAAGGATAATTTTGAAATTAAAAAAAAATTAACATTCTTTTTAGATTGGTGTCTGTGTCTGGCCGTTTCTTCAGACCTTTAATTTCCTCTTTGTACCAGAAGCCTACAGAGTTGTTTACGTGAGCATGTGCAGTTTAATGTGGACTTCATTCCTCGCTTATATGAAATCAGTAGAAGCAAGAAAGAAAGCAATTAAGGAAGCTCCAGTCGAAGAAAAAGTAGCCGAAATTCCACCGGAAGTCAAGAAGAAACTCATCCGATCGAACTCCCAGTGGAACTCCGCTTACCATTAACGCAAAATGAAAATTGAGTTGATCAAATGAACACGCGGATTCTAAAAAGAGATTTATTCTCGGGAAGCCTTTTTTTAAATTAAAAAATATCCAGCAAATTTTCGATACTTTTTTAATTTGAAGAAATGATATTCATGCGCAACTTCATTTTTAGAATCCTTGGGTTCAAATAGTCAAAATGGCGTGCCTTGTGACGATAATATATTTTTTTTATCAGTGTCAAAATTCAATTGGGCATCCAAGTTGAAAGTGCAGGTCGCCGAAAACTTGCCACTCCGTTTCAATCAAATTAGCAAATTCTGACGTAAGGCGAAGCTTGAAAGTACTGAATGAATATCCTAGCACCTATTAGAATAATGGTTTTGCGGTTTGTTAAATTGAGAATTGGATTATTCGTTGAAAAAAATTGACAATAAATTTTTTCGAGCTGTTATGGTTTGACCGTTCGTGAAATTCGTGTTCGAAAATGGAAAAATTATATAATAATTGTTGATCTAGACTGTTTACGAGACAAAAAAATGAAAGTAATATAAATTATCTTGTACAGATGTGATACGTAAGTTTAAGTCCAAACTCAAAGCATGGGGAAATTTTTTTTTTTCATTTTTCCTATCTCCCATTATGTTGTATTTCGTTTTTCGTTAGTTTATTTTTTAGATAATTTTAATTTGAATCATCGATGATATTTCTTTTTTATACTTGTCCACAAGAAAGTACAAAATCGCGAACATTGATAAAGTTTGATAGCTTAATTTTTTGTGTAAATAATTAGAACGACGATCATTGATATTTATTTGTACACGTGTTTATGTTGTCAAACGTTGTAAAACGGGATGTACACAAATAAAAATAGTATTGTACAATTCAAAGAAGAAAAAAACAAAATTAGATTTCTATATATTACCAAACCTTGAACTCGTTTTTTATAATCTACCAGACCGAAAATATTTTTCAACAATTGTTGAAAGTTTTCCAAAATGAATCACACTATTACGCAAAAAATTTTTGCAATAGAAAAAAAAGAATAAGTAGTACCCACATGTGAGTGTTATCAATGTTAAACGAGGTGCTTTTATCAAGTAGGTTTGAAAATTAGTTTTAAAAGCAGAGCTGAGTAAAATGCGCATTTCTATTTTAAAAAGAAAAAATTGAACAAATAACTGCAAAATTACTTCAAACAATATTATTTCATCATTTTAAAACGTTCAAAATATTTTCGTACGACTTTGAAGCAACCTTATTACAGTAAGTGATAAACTACTATGTACCTATAATAAATCATACTAACAAAAATAATGAAATTAAGTTCTGAATTAACAAATTGATTAACTAATTGTTTAATTAATTTTCAACTAAAGAATAATTTTTTTTAACTTGAAAAAACTTTTGAGATCCATCAAATTTTATCCGAACAAAGTGTAACAAATTGGTGTTTGTTCAACAAGTTAAGCAGCTTGTTCACACAGACAACAATTTTGCAAAGATAAATTTTGCGTACATTTTGAAATTTCAATGTTTTTGAAATGTCAAGAGCCATAAGTGAAAGTGCACAAAGCGGGAAAAATTGTGAGAATCAATGAACCGGGAGGAACTAGGCGAAGTCGGGCGGAAAAGTGGTAACAATGAGGCGCAGACGCGGCCTTTATGGATTTTCCCCCTGAATCTGTAGGCGTGCACGGGTGGCTCTCACAGGGAGGGGTTGTTACTCCGGGAGTGCACCGCGACTCCAAAGCACAAATCAAACCGTAAGCATCGCCCCGCGTATTTTTTCTCACAAGGTAGACAAATGTCACTGATCCTCGTCCTTGAAACTCGCCCGATCTTCGACTTCCGCGAAAAAAATCTTCCTCCCACGGACCTCCCTCTCGGATTTATCTCCGAGATGTAAAAATTTTGACCTTGAGGATGCTACGATTGAGAATTCTTGCCTGAAGGTACATCTCCCTTTTTGATTTTCTACCCGATAAAAATTTCTTTCTGTTTTACTTTGTGTTCAATTGTTTTATTCGTTTTAGTTTCTTTGTCGGTTATTGTTTTGTGCCTTTACTTTTTAGACTGTTTTTTTGTATCGGCTTTTTGTTGTGTGACCGTGAGCATATGTTGTGACACAAATTATCCGAAGCTTATAGTCCGGTAATCAAGCGCTGACAATTCTTAGTATCGATATGGACTAGATCCTGTGAATTTTGCAAAGTTTGCGAGTTTAAACTCGCATCTGCTCCGTCAGCATTTTCTCTCAACTGCACTCGTCATAAAGGCGCGACTCTTGCGGGTGAATTTCTTCCATCTGTGATACAATTTTTCTCCCCTATCTATTTCCACAGTTTCGAATGAAATTAAAAAAAATTGTTTTCTCACTTATTATTAATATTTCTTGTTTAAATGAAAAAAAGTGTGTGTAAGCATTTAAATTTCTTTTGTTGAATGTTGTTATTTACATCGACTAATTAGTGAACGGACGTATGTGAAGTAAATAAATAATTCGATGACAGAGTTATGATCACTTTTGAATCGATATAAGGGTTTTAATCATTCAATAAAATTCCGCCGTCCCTGACAGATATTAATGGACAGAATTGAAAAGAATCGTTTGTTTCAAAATAAAATTTTCCAAATTAAACTTATATCCAGTAAAGGGAAGATTTGATTTTCTCTTTTCGGTTGTAGGAATTTGTAGATTATGCCACGTATCGGAGCGAATTGGAGCATGCTTCATTTGTGAGAACTATATTCAAACTCGGTGCGGCATGGGTTTGCCGCGGATATCGCTAAAAAGATGTTTGATTTACGCGTTCATCTTTACGGCTATGTCCCTCATCATCATCAACGTCAGGCAAAAGGATGTCTGGCATACCATGCAGTCAGAAATTTCGAACCACTTGCAGATCATCAGAGGTCCTGGAGAGATACCAGCAAGGGTAACTTAAATTATTGATCCCTAAAACGAAGAAAATGTGATAAATGTGAAGATATGTTAAAAAAAAATTATTTTCAGAATTCAAGCGTGACTTCATCTCAAAATCCAATCTTGGAGGGAACCTCGAATTTAGCAGATATTTCACAACGACCTTGGTTCATGAAGGGAGGAACCAGAAGGCCCGTGCCAGTTATTAAATCTCGGCGCTCTGGTAGAAGAAAGGCTCGACTATGGCCAGAAGAAGCTCCTGATGATGACCGAATCACAAATCAAGTATGAAACATATTTTTCTTCTCAACATTATAAAATACTTTTCACAAAATATATAATATAGCTTAATTCATTCAACAAAATTAAATAAATTTATAATTAAAAAAAATACGGGAAAAGCAGTTTTTACAACGTCTAATGTAATTTAGTCACTTTTTCCACTCTCAGAAGAATATAATATTGTAACGATTTTGCATTCTTGTATTTTATCAGCTTATGTATGTGCCATCGGATTACAACAAAACAAACGGCGAATTGAAATATAAGAAAATCATGGTCGCACATGGCATGAGGGAAGTCAAAACAGGCAATGACTTTTTTGTCCAGCAAGGTTGCCCGGTCAGCACTTGCAGTATCATAAGGGATAATTCTAACGAGGCAGATTTGGTGCTTTTTAAAGATTATATTACTCCGGTTGGACGTAGGCCACCTAGTCAGGTAAACAAAAATGTTTTCACTGAAAAAAAAAAAAAAAAATTAACAACAATAAAATGTATATTAAAATTGGTAACTATTATTGACTTCCTAAAAAATGAATAATTGAATTAAAATATTAAAAGTTATCATAATTCTTACAATTTTTTCAGATTTGGATGCTATACTTTTTAGAATGTCCTTACCACACTCAAAGCATTAAGAATGCTTTAGTGAATTGGACTGCAACATATAGGCGCGATAGTGACATCGTAGCTCCGTATGAAAGGTGGCAGTACTACGACCCTAACGTGAAACAGATCGCACAAACCTTTAACTATGCGGCTAACAAAACTAAAAAAGTAAAAATAAGATTTTCAAATAAATAACATTATAAAATGAATAATAAAGAAACTCATTTAAATTGAACATTTGTTGGTTCTTGTTTGCAGGTGGCTTGGTTCGTATCGAACTGTCACCCTCGAAATCAGCGCATGCAGTTTGCCAAGGAATTGTCCAAGTACATCCAAGTTGATATTTATGGTGCCTGCGGACACTTCCGGTGTCCGCGCTCGCAGTCGCAGGCCTGCTTTGACATGCTTGACAATGATTACAAATTTTATCTTGCTTTCGAGAACTCCAACTGTCGGGATTACATCACTGAAAAATTCTTTGTCAATGGCTTAGGGTAAAGCACAAAATTTAAAGATATATTTTTCCTATAAAAATTCATTGAAGAATTACAAAAATGTCACATTTTATAATTAAAATTAATGATATTGTTTTCCTTTCAAACAACTTAAAGATGAAATTTCGAATTTTGTAATTCTTAATCTTCAAATTTTCAAATTTAAAAAATGGTATATTCTAGGTATTAAAAAAAATTAATATAATTAAATTTTGTACGATTTTCAGTCACAACGTTTTGCCAATAGTGATGGGCGCACATCCGACGGATTACGAGAAGAGCGCTCCGTATCGTTCCTACATCCATGTGGACGAGTTCAAATCAGCCAAAGAGCTAGCGGAATATCTGCATATACTTGACAATGACGACGAGCTGTACAATTCGTACTTCAAGTGGAAGGGCACCGGCGAGTTCATTAACACCTTCTTCTGGTGCCGGGTGTGTGCGATGTTACACGACCAGCGTCCTGCTCCAAAGTGGTACAAAGACATCAACGAGTGGTGGCGCGGGGACGGTGTCTGTGCTGCTAACTCCTGGCGCGAGCATGACGCTTACAAACCGCTTAGAAGCAACGTCGTGTAAAAACGCAGACTTTTACGTCCTGAAAAAAAAAAACAAACAAAACTCATAAATTAATGAAACGCTCATTTTGCCATTTTGGAATTTTCTTTTTCAATTTCAAATTTTAGATAACAAGTTGAATTTTTTATTTTAATTTTCATTTTAACATTTTCCTTTCATGAGTTTTACGTTTGGTGGAGAAGTTTTGTTTTAAAGATTAAAAAAACATTTGGCTATATATATAATAGTGAAACTGCCATTCCTAACTGGATATCAACATTAAACATTTCATACGCGTGGGTGAATTAATGAAATAAAAAAGTAAATAGCGCACAGTCGATTCTCATCGTCGGTTAATAAGGATGAGGCCATTAGATATCGATTAATAATTGTAATTAATCGTGTATAGTTCAAGGTGCTTCCTCGAGTTAGTGATAAACGGATGTCTGACTTTTTGTTTATATATTTTTGTTTGTGTCCAATTGGGAGCATGTTTTCCAAGTGCAAATTCGTAAGAGAAACAAAACTCATAGCACAAAATGTACATATTGATTCCCGGTTAACCTGGTGTATTTATTGGGAGCTGTATTTAATTGTTATATTTCAACGTTGTCGTTTTATTGGAAAAAAACGTTTTATACCGCGGACTTAAATAGCGAATTTACATCGTGATGACCGATCGCTTGGATCCAATTCATATCATTGTTTCAATCTATTTGTTTAACAACTTCGAGTACAAACTTCAACAAAAGAAACACTTTTTGTCAATTAAATATATTTTCGAATTTATATTGTTTCTGCCATGAGCGCAAACTGCACAATTGAATTTCATTTTTACGCTGAAACGAGAAAGTGAAAACAAAAATGTTCAGGAAAGAATTTAGTTTTGGATTCAGATATTTGTTCAAGTGCTTGTGTCATTTCAGAAGTATTGATAATCATGATTTTGTGGTGTCTACAAAACCGGTGCAGATGCTTCACTTGATATTTGAACCAAATTATTGATGTGATAATTCTCGAAGTGTTTTGCAGAGGTGTGATTTTTATGTCACAAACTTTTTAGTCGCGCCGGAGAATTTTTAGACTGTCAAGTGAATCAAGTGCACTACCGCTCGATAATAAAGCATATGTCTAAACGTAAAGAAAGATGATTGTATGATAATTGTCAAGCTTCTTTTATCATTGTTATAACGAAAATTCGTTACTTTTTTCTCTCGTTGATTTCATATCTGTGTTTGTTTTATTGTAAATACAGAATGTTGGATATTTATTATATTGAATTTTTAAATGCGAATGTTTGTTATGAAATTAAGTTTCGTCGCAGGGCTCATTTTATTCTCGCCTCGGTTAACATTCTGCACGTGAAGCGGAATAATTGTTTCATTGACGAAGTCACTCAATTACACATGCAAATTGAGCACCTGTACTCAATGTAATTTACAAAGTGACTTAATAAACATTTTGTATGAAAGTTTAAACAAAAACATTTTATTTTGCAAAATAATGATATAATTTTTTAAATTGCCAAAAAATCTTGTATTGCACTCACTTTCAGGATAGTTTGACAAGAAGCCGAACAACAGCCACATTGATCTATTTAAACTACCTGAAAATAAACAATTTGAATTTTCGTCAAGATAATATGACAAAAGTAAACAATAAATAAGAACAAATAAAAACTTACCTTAAAAATATTTTGGCACTTTTAGGTGTATCACTAATCAAATATCACAAAAAACTTTAATCATTTTTTAACACACACTCACACTGATTCGCAATGTTTAATATAATGTTAAATTGATTGATCCCGTTTATTTCTTCCATTTCGAACCGATCCGTAACTTGGATACGTTTTGAAAGAACTGATGAAAATGGTGCTTTTTTTGAAAAACTCACTCGGTTTGGCGATCCAACGATGCAGATCGGCGCAATTTTAACAAACCTTTTTTTGAAGATTCCCTCGTTGCGATCTGTTTTCCCACGATGCACCCTTAGGTCACTTTCAACTGGCCATCAAGGTCGTCCTGGATACGCTGCCGAAGTTGTTGAAGTACATCTGCCAAGTTGTCATCTGTGATTAATTCGACTCTCTGATCCTCCTGAACTCGTCACGAAAATTCTGCCTCATCGACAGTTTTATAGCACTTCACTTCACCATATTTTAAAATTTTTTACTGTGGTTATTATGTCGAATTTATTTCACACACAGAATAATAAAGACGAACACCAACACTTCACCACACTAACAAACACAAGCATTTGTGCGTTTAAACTTTATTTTTTGTTCGGTAAAACATTACGGTTTTGGTTTTATCGGCTTTCATAAAATAAGGTTGGCGGGAAAACTTTGGCTTGCCGGTGCCGCCATCTTGATTGACGCATCACGGTACAGTTGCGCCGAATTCTGCCGAATAGATGAACTGCTCGTCCGTGCGTTCTGTGACGCAGACCTCCCGTGCGAAACCTGACATGCACTCGCGGTTCGATTGTCAAAAACCTCAATTTCTACAGAATAAACTTAATAGGATAAACAAAAACAACAATTAATTTAAAAATAGAAAACGTTGATACAATCCGAGTCATCGATAATATCAATGAACAATGCTTTGTCAGATTCATGCTAAAACAGTTATTTCAATACGAGATACATATTTTATTTATTATATATAATTTGATCGGACGACCAATTTCGCGGAAAACCATTTTTGACTTTATAAACAGAATATGCACAAAAGTTAATAAACAAAGCTTACTTAAAGAAACGAAATTGAAAATACGAGATCGACACTGTTGACAATGGCATCCGTTCGCGGCTTTGTATATTTTTTTCTTGAAAAAAGTAACGGAAATCTAATAAGTATTGTTTTGACCTTCAATGTCAGCATTATTATCATTTCATAGTCTTTTTGTTACGTTAAAAATTTAGTTAATCTGGTATAGTTACCAATAGGTTTTCAACAATTCGGATTGACGAGCAGTTCATGCGACCAAGTGTGATCGCGCGCGAACCCGAACTGACTCCCACCAACGCGGCAACCGGTGACTGGGAGGGGGCACTCCGTGGAGTGCGCGCGCAGGCGGCACGGGTTTCAACTTGTATTTCTGAACTGAAACCATTATGATTTTCAAAAAATAAACCTATATATAACAATTTGCAGAAAAATAAAAACAATATTGTCATTGTAAATAACGTCAAGGTCAGAACAATATCAATCGAATATTGGTTTTGTTTTATTTCGAGTTTTTCTGACGAAATAAATCAGTTGGGTATTTTTCTCTTGTTAAATAAAATGAAAACAATGTTCGTTTGATATTGTTTTGACATTGGCTTTATTTGCAATGCCAATATTTTGTTGTTTGTTACAGACCCGATTATGTGTTTATTTTTTAATCAGTGCAATTTTAGTTTAGAGATCAAATTGAAAAACCTTATCCGTCCGTCGCGCGCATCCACCGGATTAGCCGGTGCTGTTGGGCTGTGGGGCACCGGGCACGATCGCGAGGGTGTTCGTGCGCGCTTGCACTCGTGCGCACTCGGCATGCGCATGGCCTGCTCAACAAATTTGTATTGTTAAAAAACTATGGGTATAAGAATAAGATGACAAAAGGATGTTGCTAACATTGTTTATAATGTAAAGGTCAAAGCATTGTCAATTAGATTACAGGTCAAATATTATCAATCAAATATTATTATTTTTGTTTTTTTTTCTTTTTGTCAATAAAATCGAGCGTTGAGGACAGAAAGAATTTAATACAATTGATGGAAAATTGAGAAAAAAGTAATTTGTTCGCTATGTCGTTATTCGTGAAAATAAATTTCCAACAATCACGATTCCACGAAATTCAGCATAACCGTATCGTGGCGCGTCAGTCAAGATGGCGGCACCGACAAAGAAGAGTGTTCCCGCCAACCAATAATGATGGTTAAACATGGGTTCAAACCTGCAAACTAAATTGTTGTTGTTTGTTTTTATTGTTCATTGAGTGAAGTAATTTCTAAATAATTACAAAAAGTGAGAAATATTAAATATAGTGAAGTGCAATAACATTGTCGATGATGTAGAATTTTCGAAAACAAGGAAAGAAGTCCAGGAAAGTCGGATCGGTCGCAGATGACAACTTGGCAAAAATGTATCCGGACAACTTCGGCAGCGTATCCAGGACGACCTTCATGGCCAGCAACTCAAGGTGACCTAAGGATGCATCGTGGGAAAACAGATCGCAACGAGGGAATCTTCAAAAAAAGGTTTGTTAAAATTGCGCCGATCTGCATCGTTGGATCACCGAACCGAGTGAGTTTTTCATATAAAAAGCACCATTTTAATCATCAGTTCTTTCAACGTTCTGTCCAAGTTCCGGGTCGGTTCGAAATGGAAGAAATAATCGGAATCAATCAATTGGACATTCTATTAGATATCGCGATTGGAGTGTGATGGTTTTGTTTTGACTATTGATTGTTGAAATTTTCAATACATTGACATTTTGAGTAACGAAGTGTTTTTGTAAACGTTTATCCAACGATGCCATTAGATTTCGTATTCAATTTCATAAAAGATGATCGGCGTTCTAATAAATTGGAAGATTTTTTTGAAAATACAATTTTTAAAAAGTGCGTTGGAAAGTAGTTTTGTGATTTGATTATAATGGCACATCTTAAAGTGCCAAAATATTTTGAAGGTAAATATTTGTTTATTATTCTCCATCTTATTTGTTTCTTGTTAATTGTTTATTTTTGTCATAATATCTTTGATGAAGATTCAAATTGTTTATTTTCAGGTTGTTTACATAGTTCATTGTTTTTGTTGGAACTTACCAATTAGAAATTCTAATAGATATTATGTTTCATCTAAACACTTTGTGAAATTCGTGAGTAAATAGAAACACTATCATCTTTATTATTTTTATTGTAAATAAAATAATATGTTTACAACATGAAATCGCATCTATAAACAAATAAACTATACTCTTTGCAATCAATTAACAAAATTAGGACTCCCTTTTACGTCTCGTTTCAATATAAAATCTTGGATGCACAAATACCTTGTTCTGTTTTGTATGTTTTCTTTTCATAGCAGTTTTACTTACATAATTCCCTTTTGTTATAAATTGTTTACGACATTGCAACATACGTGCAGACACAATTTTTTAAAATCGAGTTACATAAATTGCTTCAAGTGAAGGGCTCTGAATAATTTTAACTTCACCTTTAAAATTGTGCCTAATGATGTAATTAAATTGCCATTCTATCGATGGCAATTTCAATCAAATCATTTCCCCCGATGTGTAAACATAACGATCTATCATTTCTACATTACAATTATACTTTCAATATTTAAAATGATTTCAATTAAACAAAATAATGCAACGATCTCTTCACTTCACAACTTTTCAGACAGTCGTTCAATCTCTTCGGCGAAAAAGTTCATATCCTCATGGGTGACGCCCGAATTCTGGAGAACCAATCTGAAGAAATTCGCCATTCCCCTCAAAGGTTGATAGGTGATCAACATCGATCCTTTCCGGACCATCTGCTCTTTGACCTTGGGCGCGACCTTGTGCAGCGCCTTGTTCAGTTCTTCGCCCTCCAAATTTCTCATTGACCTTGGCGTGTACCAGAAGCACACATTGGTGCATTCAGGTTCCAGAATCAGAGTCCAGCCTTCCCTCTCACGGATTAGATCCGTGAAATACTTGGACAACTCAAAAACTCTGTCCACATGCTTTTCCAAACCCACCGAGCCCTTGGCCTTCCACATGAACCAGAACTTCAGCACGTCCACCTTGCGTCCGCACTGGATGTGCTTGTCACCGGAATCGTACGACGTGTCGTAAAACTTATCCTGCTGAAAGAGGTACGTGGCATTTGCACCGTGAGCTGACTGAAGGATATTATCATTTTTCTCTCGCAAGAGCAAAGTCGAGCATTGTTGAGGCGCTGTAAGCAGTTTGTGGGGATTCCAGGTAACCGAATCTGCCAACTGAATCCCTGAAAGACCATTATAACAAAATATAATTAGAATTAAAATTTTTAAAACACGCAATAATGAAGTGATTATTTTTCAATTAAAAAAATTAGAGTTTGAAAAGTACTGTACCGTTCAACAGATGACGATGTTTTCTGGAAAGAAGAGCACCACCTCCCCAGGCGGCATCCACGTGCATCCACATGTCGTACTTTTTACAAACCTCGTGGATCTCGCTGAGAGGATCGAAAGCTCCCAACACGGTGGTTCCAGCGGTAGCAACAACCATGAAAGGCACAGCGCCCTCGGTCTGCGCTCTCCTGATCTCCCTCTCCAGCTCCTTGACTTCCATCTTGCCCCTGGCATCGACTCCAACCAGGTGGACATTCTCCGTTCCAATCCCGAGGAACGCAGCGAGCTTCGTTATCGAATAATGAGCATCTTCCGAAGTGAAGACGACAAGTCTGGGAAGTTTGCTCATCCCCTCTGTCTTGATCTGCGGGCACTTGTAGTGACGGGCGATGTTGATTGCGTAACCGTTCGAGATGGAGCCCCCGGGGCAGAAGATGCCATCGCCCTCCTCGGCGTTCCAACCGACTATCCGGCGCATCTCCCTCAGCACTTCCTCCTCCATCAGAGTGAAAACTGGGGACACCTCGTAGGTGTAGACTGAGGGGTTCAGAGCATCTGTGAGCCATTGGCCCACCAGGCCGTACGGATCCACGCTCGAGTACAGCTGGTTGACGAAACGCGGGTGACCAGTTTTTACCGAGTAGCGAATTATGCTGTGGACATGCTGTAGAAGCTCTTCGTGAGTCGAGGAGGTGTCTTTGAGTGAAAGGTCGAGCACGGTGCGGAGACAATCCGGCGACATCCATTCTATCACTTTCTGACTTCTATTGGTTCCCTAAAATATTCAGTGAGATTTGAAATAAAATTAAATTATAAATGAGAGTAAACATTTTTAATTAAAGTTTTGGCGTTCTAGATTAGTATATATAGTTTTTAATTTTATTTGATTTTTTATTACGTTGTACAAATGAACTGTTGGAAAAAGAAGCATTGTTAAATGTGATTTCCTGTTGTAAAAAGATGAAAAAAAGGGAAACTACTTGTGAGAGAATCTAAACGAGTGACAGAGTATTAATAAAACATGATTGTTTTTTAATAGTAGGTTTACACGTTGCATTCTTATTTTAACACACAAACGCAACAAAAAAATTATTAATTGCAACATTGCTTCGAGTTCCCTTTATGGTATTTTGCCTTTTAGTTTTTCTATACATTTAATAGTAGTTTACAAAGTAATGACGGAATGGAAATAAATAAAAGGAGAGGAAAAAAAAGTAACGATAGTAATAAACTTTGAAGTAGATAAATAGAAAAAGTGATCGTATATTTTTGAAGGTTGTATTTAGAAATTTGACAATGATTTTTAAATAATGACTGGGGGGGGGGGGGACAATTAATTGTGCACAAAGCAACAACATATATCTGTCGAAAGTTGACAATTTTTATCACAGGGGACCCTTAATCATGTAACTCAATATTGATGATGCGAGTCTTTGATCGAGTTGCGCAATTTCATTAGATAAAAATTAATTGCAACATTTTTGCGTCTTTTCCTGTTCTTCAATTCAATTTCGAGATTTCATTTTTTTTCTTCATTTCATTAACAAATGGAATGAAAATATTGCAAATAATGATTTGCATTTTTATTGAAATAATTATACCTTTTTGCACTGATTCAAATCGGTACAAAATATGATTTATTTATAGGCTTTACATTAAAACAATCTGAGAAAAAAAAATTTTTTTAATCGAATCTGAACGATTAAGAATCAACTATTTACCCTAATCACAGCCTTATGAAATTAACAAGCACTTTGATACTTCACGGCTGGCCGATCACATGCACTTTCTTCGTCTAACAATTTCCATTGATTAAACAAATTACGATGATCCATTCAATAGTAATTTAATAACACTGGAAACACACTTGTTCAGAAGAGAAAAAAAATCCCTTCTTGGCCAGTGTGAAACTGGGTAATTACTCTTAGCTTGCGCAAGTACACTAAGTACACATTTCTTAATTGTACCTTTTTTGTGTGTCTGAATTAGATGAATGAGCTGCCTCTGAGATTTCTTGTTGCGAAAAAGGCCGAGGGCGCGCGGAATGTTTTGTGGTTTTTCTATGCACTTTTTGTTTGCGATTTTATTTTCGTTGAAATACATTTTATTCCTTATATTCAATAATAAAATGAATGGCAAATAAAAATTAAGAATAGTGTCAACTTGGAAAACAAATTAAATTAAAAAATAGTTTTTTTTAATTATTTCAAAATATGTTTTTAATTAAAAAAATATGAATTACGAAATTAAAAAAAGAAGCTATTAGTTTTAATTTGATCTTACCTTGAAGACAGCCTCATCCAGAATGATCTTGACAGCATCCTTAACAAAATTCTCATGCTTTTTCCTGCAGGGTAAACTGGCAAAAGAATTGGAAGATTCTTTCGATTGATCGAGATTGATAAGCTGGCTTTTGATCAGCGGGGGGTTCCTCTCCTCGACCTCCATGTCCACCTGGATGCGCTCGCCTCTGAGGGGGTCTTCTTCCTGACTGAAGGATCCCTTCCAGACGACTCGTTCGTTGGCAGGCATGACTTCTTCGAGCGTCGACTGGCTTATAGTCCTCGGCTATCGTCCTCGGTTTCCTTTATACGCTAAAAGTTTGTACCAAGGACATGAGCGCGCCATTGCTCCCTCCACTGTTCCAGCCTCCACGTTGCGTCGCTCAAATCCGAACTTCGACATTGTCGACAATTAATCGCAAACTTCCTGTTCTCCAATTTGCGTCAGACCATTCTCGAAAATTCCCACATGATGCCCTTCTTCTTACGTGGAAGAGAACATGTTCTTCTGATGAGGAAAAGGAAAGGATTAAAAAGAATTCTGTCATGGTAAAATTGGTAAAAACTTGAGCGACACTTTTTCCTCAGAAAATGTGTGCTTAACGTCAGTATCTATAACGCAACTGTAAAGTGGTAACAGAATCATTAAACTTGGAAGTGAAAGTGTAGCTAGAATTATTACAATGATCTGACATTCAAAGTACTTTTCACAATTTGGAGTAAGGTCAGGTGTTTGAAAACAAAACAAAAATAAACGAGATTCATTGTTAACAAAAGATGACGCAAAATTTTACCAAACTTGGCCAGATTGAAATATGGATCTTAATTGACAATAGGTTAGAAATTGAATTGAACCGCTGGGGGATTGAGTCACAATGAAATTGGTTGGAAAACTGCTACGAGAGGTGATTCGTTTAAGAAGATCAAGTTACGCTAGTTGAAATTGATTGCTGAAAGCAACTGCGACATTTGAATGGAAAATTGTGGTCTTATAAATGTGCGCGCTTGAGAAGCGGGCGTTGCATAATTTAGTTAATAATTATTGCGGGGATAATGACCCCTGACAAGGGAGCGAAACGCACACCTGAACGAGCACGAGGTGTTAAATGGCATTGCAAAAAACCTTCGGACTCAGCTCTAAATGTTCCAGTCGCTCATTTGCGTTTTTACTACGTCGTCTTAAGATATAATTCTGGCCTTGCATCGCATGCCTGGAATTCGTAGGAAATCAAAGACCGTTTTACAATATATGACGTGTCATAATTATAAATTATAACGCTGGTGAGATTATTAAAATATATATTTCGCCCAGAGATGGTCATTTTACAATGGCGATGACACTTTTAAACTTAACAAGTAGAATATAAAAACAATTATCTCGCACTTAGATATGTATTCTTATTTGCTAAAGTCTAATAATACATTTTTATTTTTGTATCACAAGATGATTAGTTCGATTGGGGAAACTCTGAATCCGAAGATTAATCTTTTTTCATACCTCCAATTTTTCGAACTCAAAGTCTCAGATGAAATTCGTTCATCAGTAACGTGTCAACGTTTTTCTATAAAATGCAACAACCAATGTGTTTTCAACAGTTATAAAATACCTACTCGAATACTACATCTTAGTTAACATTTTCGCGTAAGTTTGTTTATAATAAAACTCTCAGCTGTTCTAAACTTTAACAATCACCGCAGCAGATAATTATTTCTATTAGAATATTCAATGAGGTTGATATATGTTAAACATAGGTCTCCCGCAGATTGAACGGCAATTTTTTATAACAATTGGGTTTGTCACCACCATCATTATTTTACTACAATGTTAATATCTTGAGCGATCCTTCAAGTCTCCCGTCGTAGAGATTTTACACAATTTCAATTTGAAACAAGTTTTCAATTCAACCAACGATGTGAAACAATTTGGTAATACGAACATTTTATTGTGTTTTAGATTTCAAAGTAAAAAATTGAACTTTCGTTTTTAACAACAACTTGTATTTTATCTTAGCCAAAATACGCTCCGCAATTTGAGCATCGCCTTGTTTTCAGAAGCTGACAGCACAACAGGCCAAAAGGGAAGAAACAAATGGCACAAAGCAGGCCGAGGACTGTGTAATCATCTTCTAAGGCTCCAATCTGAAAACAATTAATATCAATTAGACTAATAAGAAAATCAAAAAAAAAAAAGATATGAAATCATTGGTTTGTGAGTCAAGATATTTTAGATACTTCTTATTTCAAATGATCTGTTACCTTGAAAAGGTAAATATAAGACGAG
>JAPYZS010001049.1:0-24516 GCA_030522925.1 Trissolcus japonicus | reverse complement strand
GCTTAAGTTACGAAACTTCGTACTGCGTCATTGGATAATTTAAAAATACTCGAATTTAATTGTTTCTGTTATCATCTTGATGAAATATTTTGTATGTAATAATTTTTTTATTTATATTTTTGTATTTACGGTTTGATTTCTGTCATAATTTAATTATCAATAATAATTATAAAAATGAAGAAAATGAACAAAAAATAAATAAAAAAATGCAATTAGAATTTTTTTTTGTTCAATGAAACACGGCCTGTCAAATAACGAAAGGGTGCGCGTAAGCAAATCAACGCCGAGGAACGCAATGGTCCCGCAGGACGGTGCGGCTTAATTAAGAGCTTTCAGAATCAAAATTTAATATAAGAGCGGTGCTCAACAGATCGTATTACTATGAGGAATCAAAATGCACCGCAGGGAGTTTCTGATACGAAATATCGTTCTTTCTGATATAAAATGTTACTGAAAAACTAACGCTAAAAAGTTACTGCATTTCTGGTTTGCATTTTATGTTTTTGATGTGTAATTTTTGAAAAATATGTCAATGTATTCTTTTAGTGCCTGTAAGAGAAAGAATAACTAATGAAACAGAGATGTGTGACTGTGTGTGTAATTTAAAATCTGTTTAATAGAAATATAAAAATTGTTTGGTACGTAAAAAGTTATTCGTTATAAATTTTTTTAATATCCGCGCGGTGTACGATTATTGTTTCTTATCAATAAAAGCATTTACTTTTGTTCATGTCGAATACAATCCAAGTCATAAAGATTAAGAGGATGATCGAAGAAAAAAACTTCTAAGTATACCGAAACAACCGCACATGACTTTTCCTAGAAATTGTTCAATCTCACTCGAGTTATTGTGGTTTTATTGCAACGCTGTTATAGAGAATAGTACCAGGAGACTATAATCAGCTATATATATCCTCCAACCTGTATGAATTTCATTGTTTGTGTACTGGTTTCGTTTGTTCTTGTATTATATCCAAAACGTTTTGTTTTTTCTTATACGCCTTATAACTTTTCGGGTAAATTATTATTTAAAAAAATTTTTTTTCATTTTTATTCATATTAATATATAAAAAATATTTGAAAAATTTAGTAAAAACGAGTATAAGTATGATATTTATAGGATTCACGAATATATTACAGACGAACGATTGAATAAAAGTGAAATGATTTTTTAGATGAACAAAAAAAGCATCAGAAAAAATGAGAGGATGTGCTCGTGCGAATTTATACTTCCGCGCAAATATGAGGTTACCGTGCGGTTCTCCGGTTCGCGACATCACGATAGTCTTTTGCTCACAAGTCGTCCGGAAATCGAATATGACGATTATACCGCTGCTTGAATCAGATGTTCAGAGGTGCTTTTCTTTTATATATTCAATGTTCTTTTTCATACAAATGCAGCATTATAAATGTTATCACAAATAAAGTCTGTTAATTGAAAAGTCGTTTTAAAAAGCTGAGGTTGTTTGTGACCCAATTGTATCTACTTTGAATATACTTTTTGACAATTTAAAAAAATTATATTTTTTTTTGATAAATTTCATGATTATTTTTGAAGTGTGCAATTTATATATTTTTGCTTATATCATTCGCCATCGGTATAAGTTATAAGGCCAATCAGCATGACGCAATTCAACACACGTGCGAACACATGCTTCAATATCGAATACAGTGCCATCTGCTGTTATCAATAAATGTCAATTTCATTCAGATTTCTGACAACCGTGGAAATATAGTTTTTGTGTTTTAATTTTTACATGCAGAGATGTCTATTTTGCTAACAATAAACCTCCCGTTGTCACTCTTTGACATATCCGCTATGCAAATTTGTGTGCAAACGTATATATAAATTCTGTAACACGCGTTTGTCACGCAAAATTCGTTTTTTTTTAACGCGGATATTCTCATATTTCACTCCATTTTTAGTCCAATTACAATCTCAAATAAATTGTGGAACGCGAGCTAAATTATATCGAGCCAACAAAAAACTCATCAAAATCTTTGGCACCTTCTCAAGTTTCCTATTTATAATAATTTGCATTTTATAGCGAGTTTCAAATTAAGTTTATACTCACAGGTTGCAATCTTATCTGTGATAAGAATTTCACTTGCAAATTAAATTCCGCATTTACAAGTTAATCGCAAACGGAAATTTAACTATGTATAAAATATCACTTTGAGCGCCGATGATTTGTTCGATGGCTGATTGAACACTATACGCGGTTTATGTTACGCTCTTTTGCCGCGGACTTTCGTGACGTCAACGACACACCTGCTTCCGTTGCGTTAATGATAAATAGTTAATAAAAACTCTACATTGTGTTAGTGCTTTTCCGAAAGCAGATACGCGATTTTTAAAGGGGCCATTAGTTGGTTTCCGCGATTGTGTTTCTTTTACGCGTGTGTGCATAAATCGGATTTCGTTATCGATACACGTGCTCACTGAGAGTTTCGAAGTTGAATTGCTGAACGCCAACACGTTTATGAAAAACAACGTACGATTTTTCGATGAAAAAAAAATTCCGACTTTTTTTTAGAGAAGTGTATGGAAAGTGCACTTTTCACAAATTCCAAGGACTCTGTTTATATTCTGCGTGCAATAAAAATAATAAATCCAGTCTTTCATCAGATGAGATTTTATAGATGCAAAGTTTGAACCCTTCAATTATAATAATTATAGTGCAATATGAGAGAGCGTATAAAAAAAAGAGAACTTGACACAGCATTTAGTAATTTGGCAAATGGTTGTTCTTGACATCTCGTTGCGCTTTGGCTCCCCTTTATACATCAGCGGGCCATCAATTTGCTTATGAAAGCTTACATAGATGATAATTGATTTCACACCTTCTGCACTGGAACAAAACGTCTGTTATGGTTTCGCTGTTCTTATCAATTATAAGTTAGATATGTTACGTAATTATAACACGTCATAATATTATTTTGTCGCCTGAATATAACATTGTATCCAAAAGCAGAAACAACATTAGCAAAATAAAAAAAATCTAAAGATGATACCATATGCTTGAAGTTTCATATGATTTTCGCAGATAAATTTTGAAATTACGGAACAAATTTACAACATTATATATTTTCACGAACATAAATCAGTGAACGAAGAAGGTTGGCAAAGCGTGTTTGAGTGTTTCTTGTAACAGAAGAAAGAAAAACAAGTTGATGCATGAGAGATATAGGTATATTATATATAGCGTCCAATGGCGCGTTATTGAAAAATGGACGAATGCATCCTGGATGAGAGGGGACCTGAAACGCCCTAACCATATTCAAAGCACCCTTTTTTGAGGTCACGCACACTTCTAATTTTTCCAAAGATGTGTGTTTATTTGCATATGTTTTGTCCCGCGCAAAGAAAAGATTATTAGAATATTCATGAAAAATATGAATGAATCTAAGTGAAGGTAATTTTGTTTATTGCTATGCTAATTGGCGAATGATTTTATGACCGGTTTTTATAGTTTTCAGAAAGATATTGATCCTCGGAAACCTCGAACCTTTGACAAGTCTTTGATTAATTTTTTTTATTCCGATGAACTAATTGGTAAAATTTTAAATTACACACATTTGAACCACACGTATGCGCGTCAGAAAACATTTATATTTGTACAAAAAGTTGTCATTGCAAAATATTGAGCCAGTTTAATCGAGTTTGGTCAACATTGATATTTCAACGAGCCGAACAAAAACATTTTGCTTTTTAAGATAATTATAAAACATAGTACTGCATTATTTTTTATCATGACTTTCCGTTTCTTATTCGTAGATAGACTCAATAAGTTAAAAGTTTGCAAGGTCGATGGGAGCAAATATAACGCAAACATTCTGGATTGATTAAATATTAATTATAGAACTCGTGTTTCAAGTATCTGTTCTGTTATAATATAATAAAACTTGTAACAAAGAGAGAATTTGATATTGAAGCTTTTCCAATGCGGAATGTTAAATTATTAAGTTTAGCGAATTGATTACATTCAGTATGCTGTATGGGAAAATGCGTAGTGCACACACAAATTGATTTTCAATCACAGAAAAATTTGATCATCAAGAAGGAATTCGTCAAAAATAAGTCTTCTTGATAAAATGAGAAAATCTGAAACCGGTTTCTTTTCGAAGACAGGCCCCAAATAGTCATGAGGTATATTTTGCAAAATTGTAAAATGATTGATTATGTGTGAAAAATAATAATTTTTTTTTATTAAAATGATTTGATTGTTACAAAAAGTATAGAAACTGCAATTTATGTAATGCAATTGAAAAATTGAAGAGTACATTTCACGCGGGTTGTATAGATACCTGTACAACAGCTATGTTAAACAAACAAAAAATCAAAAAAGTATCGCACACTGCGAGAGCGATGCTAAAGGATTCAAATTACAAACTGCGCAGTAAAAGCAACATTCGGATTTAAATCAAACCTCGTGACAGTATATAAAAAGGCTTTTGGATTCTTGTTGCGTCTTCGAATTTCTCATTAAATATAGTTCTGTGGAGGCATTTTTGCTCTGCATTATTTAGGATTCATGCCTGTGTAATTAAATCTATTGTTTTCTCTTGGACGTGTACATTTTATTGTCATTGCTAGTTATTTTATTCGGCTAATTAGTATCAGATGAAATTAATTTGACTATCATAAATTGGACACATATGTCTGTAATTTGTACATTGCTCTTCATATTTCACTATAGTGATTTGAATTGGAAGGTTGGAATTGAATTCTGAATGAAAAGATTTAAGCTATTATTTGTAGTAAAAACTTATTATTTAAATATTTGGCCAAAAAAGTTTTCTTTGTTATTATACTGACACATAAAAAATTCAATGTTTGAACAATAATGTTTATAAAAAAAAAAAAATGAATTAATGGTCGTCAATAATTTGTCACGTTACATATCCGATTTGACATTCGCTGTTCAAAACTTTTTAATTGGAAACTTTTATAAAGGAACACTTCGAGCGTTGTAAATTTGTTTTCAAACATGTGTATGAACTTGAATTGATTTTTTCCATCCATTTATAAAAGTATTAAAAAAAAAGTATACAAAGAAAAAGTACCACATGTGTTTTGAAATAACATTACTGCATAAGACTTTCAGTTATTCTTTTGCGTTCAACGGAAAATAATTCGGAGATCAAAAGGACGCATTCATATTTTATTTATAAATAATAAAATGACGAAAACTTTTAAATTTTTTGCCATGCAATGCAGAAATTAAAATTACGAGTAAAAAATTGATAAAACTTTTATCCATATAATTATTTGATGAGGTTTTCCTTCATTATTTTCAGACTGAATTTTCATGTCTGATATGAGTAACAAATCTATTATAGATTCTCAATTGGAAATTACCCATATAAAAGAACCTTTTCAATTTTACAATTTGTATGACTTAATATTGAACAAAATAAATGAAATTTCCTTTAAAAAAAAAATATATTCAGTTCGAAAAAGGCTTTCATTGTTTTATTCAACGTAAATTGATTTAATAAAAAAAATGTATAACCTCTTTTTCTTGACTTATTATAAATTTGAACTTTTCAGAAGCGATTCTAATAATCGTGCTTAAATAAATACATCGTTTATGAGTTTATAATCAATATGAATTTTTTTAACATTTTTAATCCATTAAATACACTTGATGCGAAAATTTTAACGAATTGAAAAGCACCGTCGAAATACTGACAAACGAGCTATTTTCTCAATGACAATAACCATTCTGTATCAAATGATTTTTTTATAATGAAAAAAAAAGAGATAATTAAAACGCGCTTTTCATATCTTTTAGCTCTTACAATAAAATCTATAACGCGTTATTTTTATTTTCTCAATAATTACGAGAAGACGTGTATTGATAGTGTCGGGAAAATTATAGCGGGAAGTTGACAGCGCATTGTTAAACTCAAACGTATACATGAAATCCAATTATAACTTATCCTCATCATCGCGCCAAGTCTTTTTAAAAAAAGTTCCAACAATAAAATCCCACTTATTTCTTTATTGCGATTAATCGCTTTACCTGCAGTTGCACTTTTCAATTAAAAATTTTCAAATGATAATTCACACTGAGTGGTAAGTGAGTTAGTCACGAAAAATGTTAAGCACCAGAAAATTAAGAATCTCATACACTATCAGTTTATACATAAAATTCTCAAAGTAGTAAAATATAAAATTTTATGAATGAACGCCCGAAAAATTTTACTTTGATATGAGAAGAGAAACGTATCACATCACACCTACGTGCTTTTGACTTGATTGACTGAATTGACACCGTTGAGGGTTGAGTTGTAATTGACACGGTAAGACAATGCGTGGTACGGTCGCGGTACCACGCGTTACGGAGAAATGGTCTGGACTGTGACTAAAACGAGGGATTTCCACCCTAACAGCACCTGAGGCAGCAGAGGGTCTTTAGGGGAGTCTGTGTGCTTCTCTAGCAGAACCAGGAGCTGTTCCTATGGAAACGCGCGCGTGTCGCGAAGTCCGACGCACGCGCCCACTGAGATTCGTGGCAACAGGTTTTTTAGCCGGGCTCGTGTTGATTTTGTCAAGTAACTGATCTATCGATTTTGCATTGCTCATTACCACGAATGCACGAATCATCACAGTCGCATGATATTTTGATTAATCTTTTTCTTTTTATTTCGAAGAAGTAAACATCAAAAAATTGTAACTACACTATTCAAAGAAATTTTTAATCTCTTAAAATACAACTTAAAAACGCAACTCTTCCTATAAGAATTAAATATAAAGTGGTTGCGTTTTTTATATTTGGACCAGATAAAAGAGTATATTTTGAGAAGTAGAAAATTTATATAAAAGCACATTTTCTGGTTCCGAGAAAATTTTCCATTATTTGAAATTGATTGTTTCGAAAATCGAATTTTTCAATCAGGATAAATTTTCATGAAGGTTGCTATAGAATTTCAAATTTTCGTTTTATGTTGAATTATAAAGTTTTAAATTGAAATGTCGTTTGTTGTTCATTGCAAACGTTTTTGTTTGTCATTTTATAAATTGTTATATATAGGAACAATATAATTCCATGCAGCATGTTCCGTTTAGAATTCGAGTGTGAAACGTGTATGATATTGTTTATTATCTGATACACGTTCATATCAATTATTAACCACGAAAGCTCATTTCTATACCAAAATGATTCTGCTGCATTCATAAATATATGTATGACCACCAGCAATATCCTTCTATAACAATGATGAACCGCAGATAAAATGTCCTTTAGAACATTTATGATGAAGTTATTTCAATTATTGTAATATTTGCGGTACGCCATCAATATGTTACAACATCGACATGAATCATTCATTCGTTCACGAATGTTCGTTGTATACAAATTTTTATTTTCAGTTTTGATGCTTTTTTATTTTACGTAAATTTCTAAATTGTCAATTACCCTTTTTTTACATTAATTACTTTGAATTAAAAAAAAGTGTCTTTACACGAAATTGTCAATATCCTGTTCAAAGCAAATAATACATAAACAAAAAAACAATTAGCATTGGAAAAATCTTGCAACGTCCCTGCATGAAATTTATGAAACCACCGAGGTAGGCAGATCGCGTGCTTACTCGACTTAAAACGCTTCATCATCGGCACACGCAGTCGCAGTGTCTGTAATACAAATCTGCACGCACAATGAACAGAGTGCATGTATTTGTGTTCACGTATACCACGAAAACAAACTATAGCTGAAGCCTGTTTTACGGGACGTCCTACAGCGTCGAACTAAAGTTGAAGGCTAGGGTTTATCAGCGCCACCCTTGTTAGTGTCGGCTCTCTAAGCATGCGCCTATTCAATCCAAACATACATTTCTTTAATTAATTTTTTTAGTATGGTTGCATAAATATCATGATTAAACAAATTTATTTAGTGTTTTATAAATCATACACATGATTGTACTTTTTTGCAGATACGATTTTATATAGAAAAGTTTATGTTCTGTTTATATTCTGCTATAGACTTTTTTGTAATATCTTTATATACACCGCCTACTAAAAATTTTTGTATTATTTTAATTTTACGCAGAACCCTATGACCACAGCACACATAATAAGGATAGCATACAGGGAACCCCTAACCATATATACCTATAGTTAACGCCAGCCTGTCTGTTCACACATAAGTGAAACGTGCTCTTCGAATATTAAGAAAATTCAGGAAAAAAGAGCCATTTCGATAACCATAACATGCACATTTTGAACCTATTTTTGCACAGATGACACATTGCATGATGTTTGTGACACATGTTGCACAGTTTCATTCCCTTATTTTTGTAACACGGTAGGAAAATTTGTAAAAAAAATGACTGCTCATTGATATACACAAAAATTAAATGATATAATTTATATATGTTATTGACCATAGGACAAATTTGCAAGAGAAATATTCATTTAAAAAAAATTATTTCCAGTGAAATATTGTGCAAAAAATGTTTTATCAATAAAGTAAAGTTTATATTTATTTGTGTTGTGTAGTTGTATATTTATATTTATTAGCTTTTTTATACAAAGCAAAACAATTGATCCTATCACCAAGTTCGGATAGAGTCAATATAAGCGCCATATTTACGGTAGTGAGACTCTATAGTATACACTATAGAGATCTTCATCTGCGAATACTGTACGATTCAAAACTGTTATTTAGTCTGATACTGGATAGTAATAAAATAATAATAGTTTCATATGTAGTTTGCATTTTGTATGTTGTACCAATTCTGTTTTGTTGTCCGTGTGTATTTGAAAAAATTCACGCACATATTTCACTTGCATCATGTTTACCAAACCTTGAAAAATTTCTTTTTTGTCGATTAATGTCTACCTAATTAACAACCAGTGTTAAATTTTGTTTTCAACTTTGCGTAATGCTGAACGCAACTCACGAAAACTAATTTTTCTCAAAATATACATTATTTAACGATAAATCGATTACAAAAAGTACAGATTCACCTAAGAATAACATTCGCTATTTAAAACATACTTATAATTTTTCAAACAGCCGAAAGAATCATCAACAGCTTCAAATAAAGTTTGAAGGTATAAGTTTGTATACGCATCTTTACATCAAGAATTTCTGGTTGACATTTGTAAAGGAAACGCGACGCTTTGTCACGTCCCGAGATGCGAAAGGAAGTGCGGTGCTTTGTTACGTAGCAAGAATGAGAAAACTGAATCAGTGAGAACGAAACGTTAATGCCGCGTAGCCACGAGACGAAATGCACCGATGCTCCGCGATTATAAAGCAACCCTACCGGAAATAAAGACATCGAGTCATTTGAGCGACGCAGGAAATCCAATTTTTGCTGAATTCATATAACATTTTTTTTTCACCTAACTCTCAAACTTATCAGTATATTAATTGTGAATTGTAATATACTCAAGCATTTTTTTCCACATCCATCAATTTTGAAAAACAACAAAATATTTTTATCTTAATCCCTAGGAAAATTTTATGCTGACGGTTCCAGAGCAAGTTGTGGTGGTTCCATCAAAGGTTAAGCAAGGCTAGCCTTGTTATTTCACGAAGCTACCATCATAAGTTGAAAATCAATCTATACAATTATTCTGAGTTTATGGTTTGAAATATAAAATTTTTTAAGAAATCAAAAATAGGAGAATGAAGAAGTAATGTTTATTACGAGCTGTGAGAGACAATGCGGCAAAAGACTAAGAAAGATCACTCGCCTCGGGGACGTAATTAAAGTCCGTTGGTTTACTATAGAGCTTGCCGTTCCAAGCAGGCGCAGTTTTTAGATCCTACCGCCAACGCGAGACTATACACAGTATACCATATAATAAGAGATAGTGGTTGAAGAGGAAGAGAAGACAAGAAGTATAGGAATGAGATACTGATAGTCTCCGGTACGGTGTGGATAGACGTTTTTTTTACTCGCCTTGCGTGTGTTTCCGACAATATATATCCCGTGAAATTTCGTAGCGTTTTAAATACTTGTTTTTCTTTTTTGCAACAAACCTCGGTTCACAAAAATGAAATAACAAGTTTGAGAAGGAAAGAATGATTTGAAAAATTATTATTATTAAATTAAAAGTTTGATTTCAGTTTTAGGGAAAAAGTTGATCGAAAGATCCAATGTGAAAATCATTGTATCCACTGTAAAAAAAATATCCTTAAAATGACATACAAGTGTTTTAAAAATGACTTTAAAGTGTCTTAATTTAAGACGCTTAAGCACCTTGAAATAAGACACTTATGTTATTACTTAAATAAGTCTTTGGGATCGACTTAAAAACATTAACAAAAAGTGTCTTGATTTTAGATACCTGTTTTTACAGTGTCCCTAGATATTTAACCGGAAACGACGGGAGGCGAGGCATAGCAAGGAGAACGTTTGTGAAGGAGTCTGAGACTATGAGGTATACTCGAGTTCGTGACCGGAATAAAGAACACTGTAATCTTAGCGGATTGCGAGGATCTAAATACTGCACGAAGCGTTCGGAGTCTAAATACACCACATATACTTTGAAGTACTAATTGCAGATCTTGGGTTCCTAATTGTTTTCCTATGCTAATTACTTATTTAGGTTCCCCATAAAAATACAGATTCACCAGTCGATCTACAATCAAACTTACTTGGAAGAGTATACTGCAGACTTTAATTAATCGCACCGTGATTATAAGCGCTTAAAAGACCTTTTACCTTTTCAAACATTCGTTTGCTGTTTTGAAATTTCATTCATCCAAGAGAACAAAGTATTTCATATCTTACAAAGTATTCACGCGCTGCCATATTTGCGAGCATATAAGTCGCATTTATTATATATGAAAGCCTGTATATATATGTTCTTTCAAACATATACGTGTCATATGTTTTTGTTTTGATGAGAATCCTGAAAGAAAAAAAATTTGAATAAGCATTTATAATTGTATATAGATTGAAAAAATTGATCGCCACCGCGACCAATTTGCATCCGAATTACTCGTCCAGGCGAATATTTTACGATAGTATTTTGCCCACGCGTCGCTACCTGCGGTCTCGTATAACGACTTTTGGTGCCGGTCTGCTTCGTATTTCGATGTCGCATTGCAAAGTTATCCACACGCATGTATACGATTGGCACTGGATTGAAAAAAAGGGAAATAAAAGGGGGACCTCGCGGTCATGCGAACTGGCCCCACTTGGTCCTGTCAATTCCGAGTGATTTATCGTCCCTTCATCCCCCTACATCACTTCTACCCGATTCGATCGTCTTAACAAACTCACTCGACTCGCTATATCAAACTGCGATATTTCCAGCACATTTCCACTTTTCCACAACTTGCTTATCATCCCTGCAAGCATGCCGCGTTATTTCCTACAAATTCACGATATATCGATTGCGATTAAATTCATTGATTTTACAAAACTTGAATGGGTGCAGTCGAAACACAAACTTGTTGACAAAATCAATCATTACTTGTATATACTCTGTAACAAAATAACAAAAATATAAAAATTGCTCATTGACATTAGTTTTTTCAAGTATTTAATATCAAGATTTTGAACTTTCTGTATGAAATTATAATCAGTACTTTCAGTATAAATTTTTTTTTATTTCAGTTTGAACAATTTATTATTTAAGAGTTGATAAAATGGGTTTTTTTCAGAATCGAAGCGTCAGAGACGTTGTTTATCAACTATACAAACATTTAGAAAGTTACAATCATCAATATGACGACAATGTAATATAACGCTGCTCCTTGAAGAGCGATTGTAATTGTACAATGATCAAAATCATATCATCATATAACTTTACCAGTGCTAAACACAGCATTCCATGAAGTAACAAAGCTCTCATGGAACTCGAACTTTCCATATTCTAGTCTTTGCTTTTGCGGGTAACAAAAAATCGCATTGCGAAATAGCTCGGTGGTTACATAAAATGTGATTTAAAACTTTCCAATAACTGCAAGATGCGTAAATAAACTTTCACAAATCACATCAAACGTTTATGGTAAAAATGACTTCGGCTGATACTTTTAAAACTAACTTTTTATCATAAATTGTACGTTTTTTTGCTCTTTGTATATTTGTACAAATTTCCATAAACTATTTTAAAATACACAAATTTGAAAAAATTAAGCTGTTCAAAAAGTTTTAAAAAACATTGCAAATTAAGAGGAAACCATTAAACCTCCTTTGGATTATAATCCATCTTTGATTTCAAGTTAGACAGGTTAACATTAGCGGAAATACAAGTATATCCCGGCCGCTAAATCCTAAAAGCGCGACGTGTGTTGCCTTTACGTATAGCGAGGTGCAATGATTTATTGGCCACTGTGAATGCCCGAGCGTAACTCGCACCAACCGTATTTGAAAAACCGTCGATAATAATCACACCAAACTATCGAATGTAAATAGCTTCCTGATTTCATAGCTCAATGCTTCCAGCTCTTTTGCTATAGCGCGTTCAGATCCTCCAGACGTCATTAATTCAGATGTATATTTTTATAAATATATATATATATTCCCTATAACGTTAACTGGTTATTGCAATTCACCACAGATATATATTGCTGTAAAAACTTTCTGTTGCAAACTTAGAAACTTTTTACGGAGATCTTTAAGTTGTTTCAAAAAAATAAATAATTGACAGGCTTATTAATTTGTCATTTTTTGGTGTCATGGAAATGTTGGACAGTGACATCTAAAAATACAATTGAAAAAAATATGTTATATGAAAATTTTTCAATACGACAAATTTCAAATCAAGTTTAATGAAACGGAAAACGTCTTTGGGTCGAGATCTTTATAATTTTTTTATGACACCGTTTTATAAAGTGCTCTAAGTCTCACGCCTTAAACCGCCGTTGTGGTTCATGAATAAATGCATCGCTCATCACAATGTCAGACTGCGTAGCGTCCTGACATTATAGTTCATGCCACTGTTGATTATGTATTTGAAAGAATAAATATATGTTGATGCCTACGTATCACGTTTATGTTGGAATAACATCCTCCGATTTCTCGAAGAATATCATCATCTGGCATTGATGGCGCTAAATGTTTCGATCCGGTACAATGAAAGAACTGAGATGTGTCTTATATTTATTTGAAAAAAAAAATTTTAATAATTTGGATTCAAACAAGGCCCACACGGAGGATCGGTAATTTAAGTTTGTTAGTTTTCTCATTAATGCGGTCAATTCGTTTCGCTCCAGTTTCACTCTATTAATGTCCTCGAGCTTAATATTGGATTCAACAAAAGCACCATCAATCTAGCGAAATATGTCAGCCACATGAACAAATAAAGATGAATGAATGAGCTTTTGTGTTGCATACGTTACCGTGAAACCAATGCCCACTGTGGCCGCAAAGTTGCCATGTTGGAATCTGCCGGTATCGAACTGAACCAGTAATG
Organism: Trissolcus japonicus; assembly: GCA_030522925.1. Lineage (NCBI taxonomy): Eukaryota > Metazoa > Arthropoda > Insecta > Hymenoptera > Scelionidae > Trissolcus > Trissolcus japonicus. The sequence continues at coordinate 11,129 of JAPYZS010001049.1, read as the reverse complement.
ATGTTTTTCCGACACCGCTGTCGCCCAATAGAATTGTCTAACGATAAACACGAAAAATGTTCAAATTAGTCATCTTGGCAATCATACATTCAAAGTTAAAAAATTTTATGGTACTTGATAGATGATGATTCACAAAAATGAATATTCAAAAGCAAAACCTTTTTCACATTCTCTACATTTTAGACCAGAGCTAAAAGATTTTATGTAATTTTTGTTAGTAATTTTTTTGTAATGGAAATTCATTATTTATTTTAACTCCATCATTTCAAAAAGTATTTATTACGTTATTTCATTATAGTGAATCTAAATGTATATAAAATAAGGTGTATTATATTCAGAAGTTATAAAATAAAGGAAATCTTTTGTACACATCAGTGCGATTAAACCTTATATGAGAAACAAAGGATGACTTTACAAGTTCGGCTGGTAGTTAAAATCTGAGAAACAGAAATTTATTATCAAATTTTCACCGCATAATATGAAACTCAGAAAATGTTAGCAACAACCTTAATTGGGAATGTTATGTTATTGTGTTGTTTTTGTATCGCATTTTCATACTGTTTGTTCATGCATGTAAGTCAAGAGTATAATAAACTAAATTAGAAAATAACGCGGCGGTGTTTCCTTTGATCGCAGATCTGTCTGCAAAATTTCGAAGCAATTTTCCACGGTTGCGCGTGTGTCCCGATAAGTGGGATAGATTTTGTTGATTCGTATACGTGGCCGCGGGCCCCCCAACCTTTTGATTCCATTTGAGGGGTTGGAATAATTTCCCAAGCATACAGTATACGTATATGTGTCTGTATTATTTCGGTATAAGCCACGTTGGTATATCTGCCTCAGAGGCAAAGCAGCTTTATTTCGGTCCCTCAAATAAATTTTTTTTTCTCGAATTCTTTGAAAAAACTCTTATGAATATTCAATGCTAAAAGTCAGACAGTCGCGATCTCATAACGTCCGAGATACAAATCCGTTATTATCACCGATGGATATTGAAAAAATATTCTAGTTCAGTAATCGAATATTTAGAGGTGATATGGAGTCTTCGATAGCCTACACGATTTTCTTCGAATGCATATACCGATCTCGTAACCGGCAGTTATATATCACATGACATACAAATACCACATGAAGTTCTCGCCGAACCGGTATCGAAAAGACAGCTCACTGAGATTTATCGTCCAAGTATTTGATCATGAAGGTGTCGTGGGATCAACTACTTCTTTGCAATGAGGAATCAACTGTACGTAAAAACGTAGGGAAAAGTTGTCCAAATCGTAGAAAGTTATATATAATACAACAATACGGAAATTGAACTTTAAAATAAATATTCATCGGGATGTTTGTAATCATATCACTCTGAAAATTATACATGGATAATTTAATGCATGTAATTTTAATTTAATAAAATTTTGATCCGTTGTGTCTCTTAAGTGGCAAAAAATCAGTATTTGTTTATTCCATACTGAAACAGCTCTGAATATTTGTTTTTTTGATTTACCAACCCAGTTTCAAAGTGAGCTTATATACATCATGTTTTAACACGGGCGCTTGTACTATATGGCAAAGTTAGGTCGTTGACAACTCTATGGAGATGATTCATCACCTTGAGAGCTAGAAACTTCTCAAAAACTGCAAAACATAAAATATAAATTCCAAAATGCCATTGAACTTTTTGACATTTTTTAAAACCACATTAAAAATTTTGTTTGATATGGGTGTATAAATTTATAGTTTTTTAGAGACGAATTTTATATTTAAACAAAAATAAATCTCTGAATGAAAACATACCAAATTGTTTCAATGTAAAAACCATTTCAAATATTTCCCCAAACGACTTTTGTTTTGACTTAAATAACAATTTTGTATGGAACAGATATTAATAAGATCATTTTTTTAGTGATCTTCATCCCTTTCTTACCAATAAGTTTATAAAAACTGGTTCAAATCGAAGTACAGATTTCCAGTGGCATTTTTTTACAGGTGTTCCCGTATATAATGTAACGCTGAGAACATGACGTCATGAGAAAGAAGAACAAACGCGGTATTGAAGTAATTGCTATAAATGCACAGTGCTTTCCTTGTTCTTAGTTTCACGCACAATCACGAATAATCTCGGCGGCTGCCAAGGCTATCGCCGCGAATTTCTTTTTTCCGTCTTTCTCTTTTCATGATGACACTGTTTTCAATTGCTGGTGGCTGATATTAAAATTATTCGCTCTCTCTTCAGTTGTTTAATTGTTGGTATTGTCAGTTATTCACCAATAAATCTGCTGAATCAGTCTATATTTTCATAATTAAACCGAGAGCAATAAGTTAATTAGAAATTTAATCAAATAGTTTATTTAAGTCAATCTTGGAGACAAAGCAGATTAAGACAAAGTCATCATCATAATTAGAAAAGTTTTCATCCAAAAGCTTCAATATAATTTGTCATCAAATTGTTTCTGAACGCCGTGATATAATTATGTTAATACCTTGATTGTTAGTTAATAGTCATTTTGAAAGGTCTTTGAGCATCGATTTGAGATACAATGCAGTGCGTTAATCGCTTTTTGCGACGACCAACGGCATGGCAAGGTCATAGACATTCGTATGCTAATCACGTACAGGCGAAGGAACGAACCAAAGAGGCAGCTACTGGCAACTCGACAAAACCGATAAGACAAACGTGAGCTACAAGTATGTACAACGCGAGTATATACACCTAGGCAATGCGCTATATCTGCACGATAATACATTTTTATTATTTCCTTCACGACCAAATTTAAAATTTTATTTGCCAAATTACTATACTTGGAAAAACGTCTTTCAAATATATCATCAGTTGTCCAGAAAATAAAGGTTATCTCAAATTGTACATCATCAAAAAGGGTTGTTCCGTTTTACGATGAAAAGTCATTTTTTGTTGTATAAAAGAATGAAAGTAAAAAATGATAAAAAATAAATGAATAAAAACCAGATAATAAAAAATGAAGACGAAAAAATGGTTCTGAAGATGAATCGTGTACTTTAGGATTATTCGTACATTTTTGCATCGCGATAACACAATCTCTTTTTATCACGCTGCACTTTTCAATTCAAAGTCCACGGTTGCTCCTCCCCTCGGCGTTCCGTCCTTTTTTGTCTCGCGTGTTTGTTCTCGTTCCTCGGCCGACACTTCTCCGTTTTCTGTTGCGCGACCCCCTACCCCGTGCCATCCTCCATTACCGCGAGATCGCTAACTCAATTTGTATGCGAGAACGCGACTTTGCCAGATGCGCGCTTAAGGTCAGACAACCTTGTCAGTTACCCTCGTAAGATATCTTTAGGTGCTGCTTAAGCGCATTCCACTGGATTGCGCCAGACAGATTATATATTACTGCGACGACTCTTGTTTCTCTCGTCCGATCGAATTTTGTTCGTCTGTGACTTCTGTTTAGCGGCAATTCTTTACGCAATCCCTAAAAACAAATAACTCTCCGATACGCCCGATGACACACATGGAATTTCAAACTAGCGACTGTTTACGATCAATTTATCTTTACTTATACATGGCGAAGAAGTTTTTTTTTCCAAAGATTAAGAAGTTTTGATTTTATGGAGATTTATTGTAAAAGTAGAAATTTCAACCAGGTTAATTGAAGTTCACTTTCATTTAAGTTTCATTAAATGGGTTTTTAACAACCACGCGGATAAGCAACATATTTTCGAAGGATTGGATTCACCGTCTGGAAAATCACATTAAAAAGTATGCCGGTTCAATTTATCTTTCTTATAGCCTTGCATCAACGGCAATGGAATAAAAATTCTTGAACAGTTTTCTTAATTTTGCACGAAAACTTTCCGATGAGTTCGCAAAATCATTTCCAATATAAGTTTGTTATTATTTTGGAATTATGCGAGTCAACTATGAAAATTGCATTAAGGATTTTCATCACGGTGGCATGATGAATGATTGGTTTTTGTCACATGTCAGATCACCAACTCTTCTTTTTTATTCGTCTCAGAAACGTAAGAATCGACAGTGTCATAAAAATGTTTGACTTTTTTGTCTGACACTGAAAAATGTTAATAACCGGATAACTTTTTTGTCCACGATAATTCTGACGGCAAAAAAATTGTTCATAACATTAAACGATATCTTCAGCGTGGCCTTAACGAGTTCTTTTAACCCACTCGTATTCTCTGCGAGTCGAGAAACGTCAATTAGGCCTGATGAATGACATTAAATTAGCGGCAAGATCATTAGATATGTTTATCATCTACTCAAACGGGAAAGTACAGGGAGTAATACCCCCCTCGTAGGTGCTAAACGGAGGTTGGTTGCTCGGTATTGACTGGTAGAGGGATCGTAAAAAAAGTAAGATGCGAAAACCGGCTCGAGACGATAGACCCTGATAGAACCCCTACCGGTTTCGCTTCGGTTCGCCAAAGAAGGCGGCGGTCTACCGTCAGATCGGTTATCTTGGACTTTCATTTATAGATGACCATTCCGATCAAGGAAAATTGTAAGAATTATTGAAATATGATCCCTCCTTGAAAATATATGTTGTATCAAAAATAAGAACACGTTTCATATGCAGTGTTAATTGATTCTTAACTATATGTTTAATTAAAACCTTGCCGCAGCTGAATGAAATGTCAATAAAATATAGTAAATTTTTTGAGTTCGAACTAAATTGATTTGTGTTTTGATATCATTAACATGTCATGTACAGGCAAATCAATTAGAAGGTAATGCTATCGAACTTCAATCATCTTACCATGATTCCACTTCAAAATTGCTCAAATTGAATTTCGAGATTTTAGACAATGATGAATTTGATTCGCTGAGTGCCTCACAATGGAAATTTCAAGATCACTGCCTTGAATTTGGACGTAATTAAAGATGTAAAAATGATTAAAAAAAACTTTCTACTGTGGCATGTAGAAAAAGACAAAAATTATCATAAAAGACAAAATATTACTAAGATTGATTCCGACAGTTAAGTGATAATCAAATGAATAATGATTTTAATATACAATAATTTTAAGTCTTAATTGTAGTGAGAATCGGGATCTCATTGTGGGAACGAAGGGAGGAAAAAAAGAAGTTGAAAGACAAAGAAGGGAAAGTTAAAAGCAACATGGGGGCTGTACCGTGGCTTCTCTAACCCATAGACATATCCTCATTATCTCCCTATGGTTTTCTCAGCAACTCGGAGAGAGGGGGCTGTTAACCTTGGAGCAAAGCAAGGCTGACTTCTTGTTGAGGTTCTACAACCTCACCCTAACGCGAAGACAAAAGCTTGTAGCAAACATTGTAGCAACATTGACATTTTGCAGATTTCACAAAAAAACACACTGCAACTTAGTTATTAATTTTGAGTTTAACATTGCCATACAAAAATTCAGTTGTTTTAACTGAAAACTGAGACCAGCAGAGATTGATATGACACCATGATGTGAATTTATTAACTAAATATTCCATTTTCGCTGAATAACCTAATTCCCAGTTGAAACAACAGAGTTTGTAAGTTATGATAGATGTTAATTAATTCGTGGAAAATTGATTTTTTGTCATAACGTTTCGTTTATATATTTTTTATTAAAGAAACCGTGTTGTTTTATTTCGCGGTGATGATCTGAACACAGTGAGTAAAATTTTTATCATATCACTTGTACATGTACGAAAATCATGCTGCATGTGTATATACTCACTTTGTGCGCGATACCTTCATCTTTTTCAGCTAATTTTGTCGAGGTAAGGGAATATTTATCGTTACACTTGTTCCGAAATGCCGATTTGTAATTGCGCTCAAGAACCTCAGCTGGTGGTTTGTAATCGCGGTATCCGGTCGGCGATGGAGTATGTTCTACGAAATCATTGGCAATCATTTGAGGTTTGTAATTTTTGTTGTAACTTGTGCGAGTTCTGTCGTTGTTTTTTGATATGTTGTCTTCAAAAACGTCATCGATGAGTTCATCTTCTCCCATGTTCTGTAACAATCAAACAGATAAAGCACATTAAATTTTTAATATATTAGGATGTCGCGCGCGCTCCCCTGGCAGATTATTTAGTGTTTATTGCGAACAAGCAAATGTTTCAACGTTCCTATTCATGTTACAAGTTCGAGCATGCACTTCGCGCAAGACTAATATTTATTTCAATTATCTGTATAAAAACTTGATCAGAATTTTTAATGACTTTTAATGACCAAAAATCAGAATGTGAAATGACAATTAGAAAACCGAATATTATGTTTTCCTATCTCATTAGTACATAAAAAGAACATTTTGGAATGTTCAAGAAGTGCGACTAAAAATTTTCTAAAACATAATTTTTTAATTTTTTTTTCAATTTGCCATGTATCCATTATAGTGCAGATTGCACACATAACAAGGCAATTATCATGGAACTGTTAAAAACAGTCCATTTTTCAGTGTGTACAAATTCAGAATCAATTTAAGTGCGAAAGTGGAGATGTAAATGTGCAATTTATGTATATCTGTGGGGTAAACAGAGCATCGAGAGCTTTTAGCTTGGTCAACTGGTGTCAAATGGATGGGGTAAACATATAGTGATCGTTCTCCATTACATTTTACTCTGCAAGCTTCGACATCAGACCGCCCCGTAAAATTCTCTAGGGGCTCTCACAAGTATACCTATTATACCTATATATACAGTGACCCACTCCACTAATTGTAGATATCTCATTGCGTATCTTTGGGTTTTCCTGGATTACTTTTAATTGTTCAAGAATTTAATTGCCATCGTTAATCTGAGCCAAAAAATGAAAATTTCATGGAAAACTCTCTAAATTTCAAAAAATAAACAATACTTTAGAAAAGCGAATATTCACTTTCATATAGAGAACTTTTCACTTCTTTTTAATTTTAGAGCTAAAAGATAAAACCAGATAAGTGTGTACGGATTACATTTCAAAATTAAAAGAGAATAATCATCCTATTCATTGCAATTTTGACATAAAAAGTAGACATCTGTGGTAAACAGAATATATTAAAATGTAGTTAAATTTATTAATTATAAAAAATTAACTGATGACAAAAACTGATGTTAAAAATATGAAATCAAAGCTGACGGCGTCTTGGCGAAATAAGCATGCATGTACGCGGTTCGCGAAACTGCGGAGAAAGTAGCAGCATTCTCCCTCCAATTAGTTCGAGGTCGTGCCGACACCGTGGCGCACAGTTTTTGTCCTGGTTTCGTGAGCGAAAGGGGATTAGCCATATGAATGTTGAATTCGTAATGGACTACTCACGTTAAGTGACGTGGAGGCGGGTACGGTGACCATAGAAGGGCTGCCACTGCCGCCGCCCCTCATGTTATCGCAGGAATTAAGCAATTATGTGCCACTCTGTTGTTTACACATCGGTTTTCTGAAACGTCACAAAATTTACAATTAATGACTTATTTGCGTCTGCGTTATCTACTTTATGATGCGGCACACAAAGTTTTACTGGGTCAATTTCTCTCGACGAAAGTTGGAACTGTTGTAACGTTTTTTGTTTCAGTTGTTGCTAATTGAATTTACACTTTTTTGTATTTCGTCTAAAAGGTAGATTAAAAGAAGACCGTAATATTACAATTTAGTATCATGAATATACACAAATTTAATATTATTTTTTCATACATTTGGCCGATGGGAGTTTTGTTTTAGGAAACTGACTGCAAAATTTTTAGCAAAATATGTTTAAAACGAGGTTAAACAGAAAATTGATTGCAAATTTATTAGCAGAAAATTAAATTGATAACGAAGAAGATAATAACATTTTGAACGATGGTGGTATAAATACTACATCAAAATCATAACACGAACATTCCAGTACCTTTTTATCGTTTCAATTTTGCGAAACGTTAAGAGATAAAATTGTTTTAATATTCGAGATTATTAAAGAGAGAAAGAACATTTTCGGTAAAATTTTCAAGATCTATCGGTGTATTCACATTTTTACTTCTATTTCAGAAGCTCATCGATTTAAATAGTTCCCCGCAGTTTTGATGGACAATATTTAACTTGTCGTAAGAAGTAATTCAACTCATTAAAAAACTATTTAAACTTGCAAGAAACTCCTCTCCTGAGATTGTTTTGGAAAAACTTAACCATTTAAATATTTTAAAATTATTTTTAAACTTAATTTTTTATTTTCATGATTATAATTTTTCTTGAATCATAAATTCACACGCCCTAGTTGTTACGTTAACTTGTTAGTCATGTTTGACATGAGGTTATACCAGTCAACTTTTAAAATCTGTAAAATCGACTAAGTTTTTAATTGTTTTGCACGATATTCAATTGAAAATTAAATTAAATCTTCAAAACTAAGACAATATTTTCTGGCTGTTCTTTTTTGTCACTGAAATATAATACGTCTGTCTTCGTTCGCTAGAATGGAACATTTTTACCTACAGGGAGATATTATCTTCGCCACTCTCTCAAGCAGTTTGAAAAGTACATCTCTGTCGAACCTGAAACGCCATCCGGATGTTATATCTTTTACGGATTTATATGCGGTGGCTATTCTGACAGCGTTCTCTTTCTAACATCAAGGGGTGCCTACAGGTTAATTCATCTTTGTTGCACACTCGTGTGGCCCACCCACCGTAATAAGTTCCACCCGCCCACGTTCCTCTCACGCATTGCTGCGTGACCATCCGTTGCCGATTGGAAGGTCGGGGTGTTATTGAACGTACGGTTGGGCATTTGAGCGAAGAGTCAATGTTACAAAGACACCCAGGCGCACTCATTGTTCTGTCAAATACAACGTGCGCCTGTTAACACGATTGATGACGTGTTCTGTGCAATGGAATTTCGTTTAATTAAACTTATATATATGCGGACCTTTATTCTACCTGCATTTTTTAAATTGTTTTTTATATCTACCATACTGAGTGTTAATAATATTCAAACGATAAGCGTATCGGTGCAAAAGCGTGAAAATTTCATAAAACATTCAAGCCGGCAATCTTCAATGTTTACATTCAAACATAACCGTGCGTAATGTTTGTTAATAATAGAACATTTTTAAAACCGTGTGATAAACGTGGTAAAAAGACGTAGTAAAGTTTAGCAACAAGAAAATTTCTTATTGATATGTAAATCAGACTTTTATCTGCAGCAGAAAATTTGCAACGAAAAGTTTGCATCTGGGAATTCATCATTCGGAAATGAGATAAATATTGCATAAAGTAGTTGGAATAACGGTGCAACACACAACGACATAAATTATAGATTTGCGATTTTTTTTATTGTTGAAACGCAGCTTTATCAGATGGTATTTTTTAAATATTCATGGATTCATGCATAGATGCAAAACATATTTTTTCGTCACGGTTGATCAATATTTTTTGGAAAAAATATGTCAGATTCTTTTAAACTTTTAATGATCGTCTATATTGAAAAGCAAAAAAAAAAAACGTCCAGCATAATTATATTTTTAGACCAAAAAGTATACATTTTTCAGACTGTAGAGGCCATTGCTCGTGCTTTAAAATAGGCCACGAGGGCAATTCCCGCATCCACTCTTGCAACCTGCGAAAAGCGCAGAATCAAATTGTCACGCGCAAGCTGATTCAAACAAAAATAAGCGATAGTCAATATGGATCGACTAAACAATTCATCATTACTAGTAAATAATGCATCATGTCTGCTAATCTTTTTTACAAAAATTAATCTGAAACGATTTTTTTAGTTTTTCTAAAATACATTTCAAAAATATATTGTTGTCTTTTTATTTTTAAATATCCAATATATGATGCACTAAACAAGGTATCATTGAATATTATTAATCAAAAATATATATATTTTATACAAATAAATCATTTTGACTTAAGATTAACATTAAAACAAACAATATATAATACAGGTAAAATATATATTGATTATCATGAATTTCACCAGTAAAATCCAAAAAATATTGATCCATCGGAGAACAAAATTTTTAGAAACACAAAAACAAAAAAATATGCATGTGTATTTGATTATGGGACACCACACAGATAGGAACATGTTTTTTTCATTCATTTAAATATGCACGTGTATAGGTTATAAGCTGACACACCTCGGGGGTGGTTGAGATCGCTGTGACACTTTTTCACTTTTTTGCAACTGTGCTTACTGCAGAGAAGTTTAACAACGTGTCGGTGTAATAACTGATAAAAGATTTCCTGAGATGAAGGTTACGAAACACGGAAATCACATGCTTGTTCTCGGCTCACTTGCGTTGAGTAAGGTCGAAACAGCGTAAACTATGCGGATCGCGCAAGCGCCAATTTCGCTGTATGACGCTTTTCTGCAACCTTCGTATCGTTACAGCTTTGTGCCACGCGTTTTGCACGTTGCGTTGCGTGACATTATCGAGGCATATCACAATCCTCACACCGACCTCACTCTTGTACAAGGTAATAAATCAAGGAACCCGATGAACATGGATGAATTTAGTTTTATTAACTCGCAAGACTTCGATCGATTTTATGACGTCGACTCTCGGAGGGCAAAATCATACATGCCAGTTAGGCTTGAATCAATATGAAATTTGCTTAACAATATATATAACATCATTTAACCTAAACAAAATTATTAGTTATTTATTGTATGGCTTGTCTGTTAGAAATACTGTAACATTAATCATGACATTGTACATCGATACGTTGGATTTTCTGCACGCCTCGTTGAGCTCCGATTTATGTCTTACATATATTTTAAAAAATAAACGCGTTTGAAAAATAGAATGAAAAATATTATACATCAAATTTACTGAATTTTTCTTGACGCGCAGATTGAGAAAAATATATAACTAAATGTCAAATTAGAAATAAGTTGCATAAGTATTAGGCAGTTTCAAGATTCCATACACTTTAAGAGAAAAAGGAGGGTTGAAAAGAAGAAAAAAGTTTCTGCATTAAAAAAATTTGAAAAAATTTGATCATGTTGACATCATAATAATAAAATAAGAGATTTTGATGAACATTTCTATTCTAATGAGTTTTCTGACCTTACTCATGTTCAAGTTTACGTTAATATAATATACATGAGTTGTTTAGCTCGCTCAGGCGCCCCACCGGGAATAAATGCGCTGTGCATGAATGAAACAGAGCGCACACGAATTGGGAAAAGTGATCATATGGGGGTTGTTATACGTCGATA
>JAPYZS010001048.1:0-21563 GCA_030522925.1 Trissolcus japonicus | reverse complement strand
AAATCCTGATTTTTAATTGGAATAATCAAAACATAGTTTGATATAAGATACATTTGCTATTTTAAATGATAAATTTCAGGAAACCTTTTTCTCCGTGTACTTTCGACAACATGATACCGTCCGATAAATTTTCAATTGAATAATATAAACTGGCGAAAAGTGTTGTTATATTTTGATTATGATTGATTTCGCGAATCAAAACTTCATTAATGTGAAGGCTTCACTGTTAAGTTGAATGTATAATTAGGTAGACGATTGCGCATCGTCGAACGATGAAGCACCGAAAAATTAGAAGATCAATTAACATGATCAACGCTATTTGAGCCATTTCATAAGATATCTGGTGGGAACGAACTACTTGATATTTAGAAAATTTTGTTTTGTTAGTTTGTTTAAAAAACTGATGTTATCTAAGAATAACTTTGAGAATAATAAAGATCAACTGTGTATAAAATGAGAAAAAAAGTGAAGGAACGTGAGAAAGCTGAAAGCAGAAAGAAAAAAAGGTCGGAAACCGAGATATGAAACGAATACGTAACAGTAAGCTTGCACAGACATAGAATAAGTTGAATGCCAGCAAGTTTCATTTGACCACCCAAACCTTTGGTCTTTGTTCGTTGCTTGGCTTGGCATTTGGCCTAGGAATTTGGCCTAAGGTAGAGAATCTTTGTTGGAATTACAGTGGGCAAGATAATAAACGCACCAGCATCACTGTCCCATCTCAGAACTTTTATGACTGATGTAATATCCTGAGATAATCATTTTTGAAATCCTCTTTTATTTTCCAACATTTCAGATAACATTTTCGTGGATGAAAGGAACAGAGAATTGTGTCTTTCGATTGGAGACGAGTTTAGTTAGAAGAACTAACAGTCGTATCAGCATTCAAATTGCACTGCACGAGGATGAAAATTGTAATTTGATTATGGTGTTTAATGCTAAGTATTTAAAGCATGATTACGAGCTTGAGTCTCTGAAATATAATCCACGCGAAATGTCTCAACGAATTAATCAGCATTAGCACACTTCGATATTCGTGTCAATATACCCAGAGAAAGTTTATCGCGCTTAAGTAAACGTACAGAAATACATCCTTATGTTAATTTTCATAAATCTATATTTTATTGAAATATTTTAGAAAACAATTGAATTTAATTAGGCTAAGTCCAATCTTATAAATTCCGAAACTTATAATTTAAAACGCTATACACCCAATTAGGTAAACATGATTTTGATAAGTTTTGTTTTCATTAGTGATATGAATTAAAAAATTAATTTGTCTAAAAATAGCTTGTCTTAAAAGATAATTTTTTAAATAGTATTTATAATAATGAAATTCTGGATCAATATTTCGTCTTACCTAAAAAAGGGTAATATTTCAGAATTCTGAAAGATTTATGTTCATCTTTCAATGACGTAAATTAATATTATTTTTGGTCCAAGAAATATTCATCAACTATTCTGTCATAAAAGATCACTGTACAATGATGAATGTAAAAAAAATTCGAAATGCGTCAATTATTTTACGAGACCAGACGTCGATTTTTTGCAATAAACGCTCGGGGAGGAATAAATGAAAGATGATTTGTCAAGAATGATTTGAGAAATTGCAAGTATCCTTTAAATACGAAAGAAGAACGATTTAATCCGCGTAAATAATTCCTCGCATAATATCACAATCATTCATTCGCGATACCTCAATGCAGAAAAACTGGCGCGACTGTTAAAGTACATTCATTCCCGCTAGTTCCATATATTACATACGATATCTCTCGGGGGGCTGCTAATTATTTACATTTTGCTATCTTCAAATGATGATTAGAACCTCATTGATTTTCAGATCGATGATATAAAAAGTACTTTTCTCTATTCAACATGTGTTTTATATTTCCAAACTAGTGAAAGAAAAAACAAATTAAAAATGTAAAAATATTGAACAAAAAAACAATTGAAAAAAAAAAAAAAACAGCACAGTCAAAACCTGTGATGAACATTTGAAACAACATTGAAATGGAATTCGCGATGATACATACATTTGCAACAATGTCGATCTTTTCTTCCGTAAATGAGGTATCGCGAAGAGAAATAATAGAGTTGCGCATTTGATTTTAGGAAATTGTATATTTCGAGCAATCAGCGCGGACTTATCGCGCGAGAACCAATGATGTTTCGAAACCTAACGTGTAGCGAGCGCGTAGCGCTTCTCACAATGCGCATTGAAATTGCCACATTGCCAATATCGACAATTTGTGTGAGAGTTAATATCTCTGCTCGCCCATCCCGGTCCAAAACCCAAGCCAAAGTTATCGATTGTTCGACCTCGCCCGCAAGCAAAATCCGAGCATTGTTTTGTAATGACGTTGTGATGCACTTTGCCATTAATCGAAAAAGTTTCGTCCCAAACTTTCGGTCGGAAAGTTTGAGATGGATGTCTTCTTTCAACTTCCTGATTTACCAATCCACCAGATCAGAACGATTTGTATCAAATTAATCATTGAGATCTTCATTTGAATTCTCAACTCCCCCTTCCCTCCCACAGTTCATAAAATAACAATTTCGAATGCTGATTCCGTGATACGTATCATTTTCGAATAAACATCAACGTAACCCGAATGCTTCGTAACATAATGCATTGTTGAATGTAAAGTTTAAATTACAGCCGGGCAGAGTATAGAATAAATCTCCGCTTGGGATATGAGAAAGGAGAAAGGATTGCCGACGTGTACTCAGCATTCTCTTGTAAACACTGTTGTGCATTCGAAAACATAATATAAAAACAGGTAATTTGCTTTTGCATCAAACAACGTTAGAGCTTGGCAAAATCAACTTACCGAGCAAATACGGAAACGCCGAATGCAAATTTAAAATATAAATTTGGTCAGGAAGCATTGAGATGTCCCGTCAACTTACTACGTTCAGAAACATTTTCAGTACGTTTTGTAAATCCAACTGACTTTTCAGTTGAATATCGAACAAGTGAAAAATTCAGTCATCTCATGACAGTTCACAACAACATGATTCATGACAACTCAGTTTATTTGACAGAATAAAAAAATTGCTCGATGATACAGGTTAACATGAACTTTTTAAAATTAAAATCTCTATAAATATATTTCTTATACTTCACTTTGATTTAGTAAAATTAAAAAATCATTTAGAATGAATTAAATTGATTGATTTTTATAATACAGTTGCAGTTATGGCAGCTGCTTGACAGAATACAACACTTGTTTTAAAATTTTGGAAATTTGTTCAGTGCCTATCTGGATGAAAAAAAGATCCCAACTCTTTCACGATGATGAAATCTAAAAAGTACAGCAAAAAATATGTGCTTCAATTTTGTTCATAATTTTGATTAAGAGAAGAGTATTCATTCAATGCGAATCGGATGATGAAATAAAGGACAATACTGGCGGCGGGATGTGTGTACGTTAGCTGCTTTGAGGTCTCGGAGGAAATCTTACGAAAATTGCGATTGCACTTGAAAGGAAGAGCGCAGAGGTTTGGTCAGATTTGGAGATTATATCACGATGTTTAGAGAAAAGAGGCTTCTCCGCAAGATCTGCTGCAAATAAAAGGATACTGCGTTGTGCTGAAAAACAGGATGTGTGGATCGATCACGGACAAATAGCGCGTTATGGAATACCGCGGCTTTGTCCAAAGCGACATCATAATGGCAAGAAAAGAACTGCTCTTCGAATAGATATTTCATATTTTCTGCTCTTGTGTGAGAATCACAAAGTTTTTTGACATTAAAAATGATAGACCGCGATCGTTTCAAATTAATTTCATTCTAAACAAATAAATCCTGATGGAAATTAGTTTTCAGGCTTGACATATATTAATTTTGTCATTCAAAATTGTTCATTATGGATTCTTGAACTTTTCACTTTGAAACTGCACAATTTATAGTATCTTGCGGCGACAAATTAATTAGCGAGTTATTGCACGATTTCGTAATACAAACCATTCGTCCTGCTAACGACGATTACGAAATTAAACATTTATCAACTTTAAAATAACATTCGAAGCTTTTTCCCGAGCCGTGTCTAATGCAAATGAACGGTGAGTTATTTTTGGACGTTCAAATTTCAATCAACCATGAAACTGGATTCAACGAAAATGAATGCAAATCTTTGCTGATAAATTGGTTTCAACGTTTTTTCATAAATTCAGTTTCGTACTGTTTGCTGTCACCGTATTCTACGAAAATTTAATGAACAAACAATACAAATCTGTATCATAAATCATAGTAAATTCATCACGAAAATTCATAATATTTTTTTGCATTCACAACGTTGAATGATTATTCATGATTTTTTATTTGTGTATAAATATTAATTTGTGTTATTCATATCCAAAATTGCCTTGAAAATTCTCGTGACTGAATTTATTAATAATTCATTTTATATAATTGAACAAGGTTCGAATAAATGTTGATATTACCACTCAAACCTTCAATTTAATAATTCAGTTATTTTTTGTAATAATCCAATTCGCTGTATTTACAATTTATACCATGTTTATACGATTAATTTGAATTTTTTATTGACGTTTTTTAACTGAATTGAATATGATGACAGTGCAAGAAACAACGATGATTTCTATGCGGGTATGAAAAATAAGAAAGCATAAGCCCAGACAGAAAAAAAAAAATTTTCGATACCATGCTTCGTTACACAATTTGACGGCATCCGAGCGAAAAATCAAGATGTCATTGGTTTTGGCTACGCTAATGTTAACCGTACTGTACATTGTGCCGAAAAAAAAACTCCATTATCCATGTGTATCCAATTTTCCATGTTCATACAATTTTAAACCAAATAAATTATAATAACACAGAAATTCTCTCAGATGGAAAATTTTATGGTAAGATTAAAATAAAGTGAACGCCATTAAAAGACACTCAAGCAATAAAGAAGAATACTTTATTCGAGTGTCAACATTGAAATCTTATCGCAATTGAAAAGTAAAAACATTCAACAATTTTGATGATTTCTTTTTATGAGAGCACCTTTGATGTAAACAAGGATACAACAATTATAGTAAATTGGTTGTTCGTTGATTCGGAAAAGAAAAAATAAGACTAGAAATTTCATGACATCACATGAAAACAAAATGAACCGTTATTTGCAAAAAGCTATCACTTTGAGATCCAAACAGGTCAACTTTTTATTCAGTTCTGGCGGAACGAGATTACACACAATTTTTTATCCATCCTATGAGGGAACTTTTACCGCTGCCGAAAAGTAACAGCTCGATAGCTCTACTTGCATTCCTTCAAAAATTTAAATCACAACCATTAAAGACTCGACGCTTTCAATAACGGATCTCTGCCCTCGGAAATTAGAGAATTTTAATTAACAAAACAGTATAATTGATAAAAATATGAATATTGGCTTCTATTTTTATTGATCAAACAGAAACTGAAAATTGTTGAATATTTGGTGAGTTTACAAAGCTCCAGCACGTTTTTTCTCATCGTGAAAATGGAAATACTTTTTGATACAACTTCACTCGTAACTAGATTTAATTATTTCTTGATAATTAAATTTTCAAATTAAGCTCAATGGTAAATTATTCATCGTAACGTTTCAACTCCCCTTGCGCTTCTCCATCGCAGTATAGCAGTCGGATAAAAAAACAATCACTCTCATTATTTCAACTTCGAGGGAATAATTGAATAAAAATGACAGCAATTTATACACGACTCTGATTTCATTTTACATTTATAGACTTACCTGAGAGACTGCGAGGGAGCCATCCGACTTGTCGCACTAATAAATAAACATCAGTGAGTACCACTTTGAAGTGTTTCAATTGAATAGGCAGTCTAAGGTAATAAATATGTAAAAAGTTTCAATCAATGGAACTGAATAAAAAATTCAGACCCTATATGCCATCTTTAATCGCGCATTCCGAAAGTTAATTGAAATTACTCGAAATGTCCCGATTAGTATTAGCCCTGACTCAAATTAACCACAGTTATTCCAGACAGATGAACGCGAATGGTTAGATACCAGGCCCGAACGCTGATATGAAACGTATGTGTCATTCTGGTGTTCATCAATCTTGAGATTTTTATTTGCTCGTCCAATCTTATCAGAGCCTCAATTTATCCCTTCCTGTATCAATGTTTTTTATATGTTTCATTATTCATTGACTTATTCTACTTGAAAAAATGGTTCAACCTTTTTTATCTATCAGATTGTCATTGGTTGAATAGGACTGGACTCGGAGGCATGTTTTTCTCTCGCCGAACTATGGTGACACACAAAAGTGGAATCGTTTTTTTTTTTCTTGTTTTTGTGCACCGAGCACGTAACGTGGATTTTTATTGTCGCATCGTTACTATTCATACTACACGTCATTTATTCGTCGTGGCATCAGTTTGATCCAACTGACGGTGCACGTCTCGCGTGCCAAGTGGAGAAACGACAAAAAGTTGACGCACCGTTCGCTAACAGGATCTCTTATTTTACGCGAACAAAGACCAGGACAGCTGCATAAACAGAAGAAATAAAATGAGTCCACCAAAACACTCGTAACTGAAAGCCGCCCTTTGGGAAGAGCTCCTCGTGTCTTCCTTTTGTTTCGATTACGACTGGTGGTATTTAATTAACAGAGAAAACTCAATTCGCTCTGCTTCATGAGAGAGAGAAAGAAAGAAAGCGGGGAAAAAGACGAAGCAGAAGAGAGAGCGGGCCCGATAGAATGAGAAAACCAGCACTGAGAAACGCAATGTCTGTATACTGGTAATTATCTGGATTCCTATCCAGTCCGCTGGTGCGTATTTATTCACCGTTCTATCGAGTCTGTAATTTCAACGAATATATCAAAACATGACTTTGCGTGACGTTTTATAATTGCGACAAATCAAATCAATCAATTACTTTGCCAACATCATAAACGAGCAGTCAACTTTACACCGTCATTTTACAAATTACCCAGCTTTTTCGGAAATTTTACGCTTCCTGGTTTTGCCTCTCGCGTAACTAAAAAGACATTAAAGTTTTCAGTTGCAATCGAGAAAATTAAAAAGGCAAACGCAATTTAGAATAAAAATCCCATTAACGGTGTTTCTATCCATTGACTTGAACTACTTGAAAACAGATTGAATTTAATTAAAATACAAAGATCTTTAATGGTTCCCATATCCGTTGACTTGCACTACTTGAAAGCCTCGATTATATTTCTTTGTCTAATTTTCATTTACTAAGTACAGAGCCCTGACTCCGGAAGCTTTTTCAACAACTTCGTAAGTTCTCGTGCTATTCCGTATGTCGTTGCATTTCACAACTGTTTGTCGCTTTGCAGCATCTTAGCTATCACAATCTGCAGTCACTGTGAGTCGCTCCTCAAAACAAGGTTCTGCTCAAGTTGGATACATACGTCTTCGAGTGGTTGTTTACTTGAATGTCTTTGCAAAAGGTTATTTGTTTATGCGCGTGCCACATTTGCATCTTGACTTAAAATTCAGGTAACTTTCGACGTCCTGACACTCGCGTATTAACGGAGATGTTATTGTGCATTACTCAATAACAGCTTAAGTAATTAAGCGAACGCCTGACGTTTATTTTGCTAATCGCCTTCAAACACTTTTTCAATCCTCTTGTCACGGCGCGATGCTTCTAGAAAAAAAAAATCTTCGTCTACTGCCGCCTTGAGCATGAAATAAATCTTGGATTATGACCTCTTGTACAACCGCGCTCTTATCCTGAGCAAGGTGCTTATGATGTTATTTCAAAATGGATATGAGTTCCAGAGGGCACACGTAGTTAATTTCAGCGTCACTTATTTATGAAAGAGATTTTCGCACCTTAATAAGTTGTACGAAACTTTGGGGTGAATGTATTCCGTTTGCCGCACATTGTGTCCCATTTTATGTACAAAACCGTTCGCACCTATACGAGCGCTTCGCATCGATTTTCATATTCTTTTTTTAGAGAACCCAGACGACGAGGTCGGAAAGTGAGATTAGGTAGAACGAACAAGATGAAGAAAGTTTGACGTCGACAGGCAATAAAATATCTCGATTATCACCTTATCTTCGTACCTGTTAATATAAAAAAATGATAAACTTTTTTGTTTAAAACAGAATTTCGTCACTTGTGCGAACGTTCTTTTTTGTGATGGATGAATAACTTTTTATTTTTTAATAAACTCATATTTTTATGATAATTCAGATAAACCAGACGTTCTCGAGTGAAATAAATCTCCAAATTTTAGACCCGCTACGTGCGACAATGACAACAATGTTTTTGATCGAAATAATTTTCGTTGATTATATGCGAAAGGGTCGTGCGGTTTTCAGGGTGACAAATTAACGAGATGCAAATAATTTTCGTTAAGTCGTAAGTGAAGGAATGATTACGACAATGAATATCACTGGAAACTTCGAACAATGTTGTGAAAGCACGTCGTCGGTGTTTATCAAACTTATGGCTGTCTTGTTCTGCCACACGCCATTTGTCACCGACGGAACGACCAAACTGAAAGAAATTGCTTTTAATATGAAACAGCGCGTTTACGCCATCAAAGATTTTCGCAGACGTCGTTATTGATTACAGCCGTGACTCTGAAAACAAGTGATTATAGTTCCTAAACGCTTTTCGTTCCTGATTTTTGAACAATACAAGGGAATGTTGGATGCTTTCAATTTTGTAAACACTTTAGTGGAGGCTGAAATGAATTTCTAGCCCTATGACGGAATGCTCGAGAAAAAATTTAAAAATTCAAGTATACTAAATGAATTTCTCATACTTAAATTAGTATATTTTTTTTTAATTTTTTCGACAATTTCATCATAGGCTAAACATTCACTTTAATTTTTTATTTTACAAACGCAAATGTTTTTTTATACGATCGTCTTTAGAATAAAAATTATACCAAGTCAAAATTATCTTGCAATAAAACACTTCGGTTTTTATATGAGAATTTAAAAAAAGTATTAGAATCTGGGGTTGAAGTGTGAAGCACACAATTTACAGAAATGTAATCGAGAATGTATAAATCCCAAAAAGTCTTGACCTCGTCTGTAACAGAAACTTCGATTCACGAATGAAAAACAAATGCGCCGAATTTACGAGTTATACGAGATCGTGTATATTGGCAAGCTCTTATATTGGAACTTGCTGTCAAATCCGTCCTTTGGATTCGTTTCATGAAACATTTCTATGTACAGAGTTCAACCGGACGGCAAACTTATCAAAACCAAGTCAGTTAGTCCACAGTCGCAAAATCAATGCGGAATTGATTTTGAGACGAGTTATTTGTTTTAATTTCCACGCACTGCGCGCTCGAAATTTTATTTCATTTCAACTTGTTCAATCGAGTCGCTTTTTGTAGTTGAAATCTATTTTTATTTTCCATTCCTAAACTTTATTATTGAATCCCCATTCGGGTCAGCGCCAAGAACAGTTTTAGGAAATTAATTCACTCATTTTTTGCCTTGTCCGGTTGAGAAGATTTATTTCTTTTTACAGTTTAAATTAAACTTATAGTTCAACACTAGAAAAACTAGGGATGTTAAATTGACTAAATTGAATTTTATATTAAATTGTTTCTCCCATGATGAAAGATAAAAAATGTTCCGTTGGTAATTTTGACATTTTTTTATGTTACAGTGCAATGCAGCAGTTGGCGTCAAGGCGTTTTTCGACATGATGCACAGTGGCCCGCACAAGGTGATGCTCTTTGGAGCGACTTGCACACAAGTTACGGATCCCATCGCCAAAGCTTCTAAACACTGGCGCCTCACGCAGGTAAAATCAATTTTTTTCCTCAGACCCTCGGTTTGAGGTTGTCAGTGTAAAAATGTTATTTTTTTGGCAGACCACGAAATAATTTAGGCAAGTTTTGAAATCCGCCTCAGAACAATAGGAATTGGGCTGAATCAACTGCAGCTAACAATCGTTCGCAAGTGTACTTAAGCAAGGCTGTCTTTCGTTTAGAATTTAGCAGCCGCAAATATTAAACTATGGTCTCTTGTCAAACAAGCGGTGCACAGAAATTAGAAGTTAGTTTTGACAAGAAGTTTACAGCCTCCAAGTATGGAATAATTATTTCGTTAACTTTGTTGTTCCAGTTGATCTCGACGAAACAAGTTGACATATAGAATTTCAACAATAAGGGCACTCTCAGACTTCTATCACGTTTTGAATTTAAATTTAAATTCAAAACACCTTCTATCAAAGTCAAAATTTTACAATCAGAAAGAAAAACTTTTTTTTCTCGTTCTTTCGTCGTTTTGCCTCTAAAAGATTTTTTTAAATATTTTGCAACAGGAAAAAAGTTTTTTGACAAAAGTTGAGAAACAATATACTTCTGTTGAGAATGTTGTTTTCATTAGCTGTAACTTGTGTAGTTTCCCGGAACATGACAGCACTAACCAGTATCAGACAGTTGAACGAATCGGACCGCGCGGAGGTTGCCGACCTCAATCATTTGATGATCGCGTTTCCGCGCGAATTAGTCTTACGTTAAAATTAATTATGGCGCAGTGTCTGTATAATTATTAATCCAATCAGAGAGTGTTCGGCGTTTTCTCCTTTTCTTCGGGCACAATCTTATTGTCGTTCCAATGAACTCTGAACCTCCTTGAATCGATGGACGAGCAAAATGATAATTATAGTTCTCGCTGTCGTTTCATGCAATTAATTTTCTTAGCGTTGCTTGATAATAAAAATTCATAAAAACAGAAAAGATTCTCGATCTTTTCTGTTTCGTCTAATAAATATCTTATCCGGTAATCAAAATATGATGTTTCTGAATGACATATCAGATTATAAATAAGTTCCTTTTCCAATTGAACGAAAAGGAATGAAAAAAGAAGTGTACACACTTCAGAAGATCAAAAGATAAGCTTTATTGATTTTTAATTCATTTTGTTTGTGGTCAACCAACTTTACGGGTAATCGTGTTGCGCTTTTTCCACAGCACTGTTTGAATGTAAATTACAAGATGTTTTTTATAAGTAGTTTAGAGGGCTCATTGAGGAATCACCTCAAATGCGTGGTTTTGAAAGTTTCACCAAAATATGAGCTTTTAACTTGTTATTTCAACAGAGTTACAAAAGTTAACTTGACGGTTTTATGCGACGTTGACGTAATATCTATCTCGAAATTCATGCTGTTGCTTTCACGGGAACACAACCAGCGTTTATAAAAAGTTAAATAAACCATTTTTCGCGAAGACATTTAATTTAAACTTTTAAAACAAGCGTAATCTAACGTTGAATCCAACGTTATTATATAAAATTGATCGTTATTCCTTTGCGCGTTATTATTTGGCTTGTTATTATTTGGCTCCCAGGTGAGCATGTCTGAAAAGATAAACTTTATGATTATTTCTTATTGTTGTTGTTTTCTCATGGAAACATAACTGCAAAAATTAAAAAAATTTCAAAAAAGTAGTTAAAAAATAAATAAATTCAAAACTACAATAATACAATTTGGGTGTGCAAATTTGAGTCTGAGATTTTAAAATATTTGCATTTTTTTATACTCGTTTTCAAAACATTTTCCGCGAAATTTCCGGGGAACACTAATTAATGAGAGGGTAGACGAAAGCCGAACAAGCAAGCACCATTAATATTTTCCGTTGGCATGGTGAAGCTGCGAGAATTGGATATTAATATGGATAATGCGGGCGGTCCGCGGCAAGTGGTTGGCACAGCAACGAGTGGGAACTCGTACGACGCGACTCTGCAGTTAAGGCCAGATCGACTACCGGATGTCATGATTAAATTAAGATTTACTTAATGGCTCTGCGGTCAGCTGTTTATTTTCGACGGTATCTAGTGCTCTGGATAAAACTTTTCCACTCATTCACCGGACTCAAATTTCATCTAACTATGTAAAAATTAAGCTCACGTTTTTATATCTGTTTTCATTCACTTAGTTCAGTTTTTTGAAGAGCGTATTAATACCTGTCCGAGTTAATTAACGATGATATTTATAAATAAATCCTGACGAAAGTAAATACATGCAGCTATATATGCAGCCACATATATTGCCGGAGTATTTAAAAGTCAAAGTTAATTTGCCGGTGAGATTTCAATAAACGTAACTTTTTAAATGAATAAATGAAGTTTTAATAAAATACATCGCGGAGAACATCATTTATGTCAATGTTCTTCCATTTAAGCACGCAAACTTTTCGTCGACAAGAAATTAAATGATTCAACGTATATGTCCAACTCATGAAACATAAACTTTCTTATCTGTGAAAACAAAAACTTTTCTTTTACTCTTGCGGAATAAGAACGCGAACAAACTAAGTAAATAAAGAAAAACAGCAAAAAACACACTTGCGCATGAGCGCTGTATCGTTAGATTCATAACAACCTGGCGCGCGTTTTCTTTTTTCACCCAATAATGCAATTAGGTTCGCGAGATGTAATTGCGGAATTTTGTTTTAGTCTTTAAGAAAGTAGCGCAACGAGCGCGGCTGATTCAATTAAAATGTAAATGTGTATCTTCCATGTCGAATGCCGATATGCGCTTTTTGTACATCGCAAAATTATTCGCTGCATATTTTTTATTTATTTTCTTTTTTTGTTTTTCATGAATCATGAATTATTCAAAAAGTATGTTAACAAAATTTAAAAAAAAGTCTAGATCTATAAAGAAAGAAAGGATCAGTCAAGTATTCAAATGATCAAATAATACCCCGCATGGACGAAAATATATCCAAAAATATAGTCAAAATATATATTATATCATATAAAAATTCTATATCCAATATATATAATGAATTTATATATTTTAGAAATGTTGAAAGTTGTATCCAAAAGTATATAATTTTTTTATTTTTATATATACCCTAATTTATATTTTCCAAAAATATAAAGAGGGTCATATACAAGAATTTAACACACAGTTTTTCAACAAATATATGAGTTTCATCATAGCTTTCGTAGCTAAAAAACTTTAAACTTAATAAAATAGTGACAATATTGAGAATAATTTGTAAATAATAATTTTGTTTATTATTGAAAAATAATAGAATCAAAAAATATACCCTGGAATATATTTTTTTTATGTTCTGATTTTATATTTAAAAAAGAATGGGTAATAAGTATACTATCCGGGATATATAATGAAATATATTATTGATATATTCCAAAATATATTTTTGCCTAAATATTTTGCCTACATTTTCGTCCGTGCGGGACATTTAAGCATGTTGTGCAAATTGATGTATAGACGAGAGATAATATTTGTCAGGTTGATTTAACGGTAAGATCGGATTTGGTAAAATTATATTATATGAGCAGAATCAAATTTTGCTGAGATTACATCAGGATTACGCCTAGTCAGCACGAGTACGAAAATTCACAGCAAAGTTAGCTGCAATTATAGTAAGATTACCGTATATTTTTTAAAAATGCCCAATGATAAACAATTTTGGATGCAGTAATTGATTTTAACAGCGGTGTTCGGTCTCATTCTTTTAATCCGCAGTAAATTACTCCGGAGATCCGATATAACTTCAATTTCCAACAACCCGTTTCGTACCAACAGATTATGCAAAGCAATAGGATATTTAGAATATAAAGTGTTTGAGCGTTGATATTAAATAGTGATCTCGTCGATTCATCGTGAATAAGTAAATTCATCAATCATTCATTCATTCTCCGCGATAACACTTTGAATAAAGTCAGAGTCGTAATCAAAAATTAATTCTTACTTCGTCTATAACGTTGTCGGAAATTGAAAACCAAATCATTCTTATAATTTGCTTACTTTGCTTATTTCTATTTTTTTTATTTCGATACTAATAAAAAGAAAGGAAAAATTTATTATTCATAGTACTCGATAGTAACATTTTTATGATCCAGAGAGTTGAAAGATAATATTACCTAGAAGATAGCTGTGTATATAACAATGCATATAAAAATATAAAACGTTATTTGTGACAAATCTTTTTTATTGTCATTATTTTAATTTATTGAATCAGTATCTCTGAAATCGAAGTTGTGGAATATATAATATCCTTGATACAAGCTTTCATTCGAAATACGACGTCGAAGCGAGACTTGCGGAAACTGCTTTGCAAACCAACAGAAAAAGCAGCTCTAAATCAGAAGAAAGCACTTTTACGTTTTTCAAATGCAACATGGAAAAAAAAAACTCGTGAAAAAGTATCTTGATAAGATATATAATCACTTTCCAACGTTGAACAAATTTCCTGAATTGAAATGAATTAGAGTCCAATGATCTGTCATTGAATTTGTTTGCTTCTTACTTTTTTCTTAAATTATAAAAGGCTTTCTTGTTAATTTTACTTTTATCAAATTTAATCAACGAAGAACTGCATGTTTCAACTTGGTAAAATGTCAAAATTTGCATATAAGTCTGAAAGGTTCTAAGAATTTTGGGACCACAATTTTTCAGTTACACGTGGCACCGAAATTATCACAGGCTTGAATTTAGATGTTTCTTCAACCAAATAAATAAAGCAAAGTCGGAACCGTGGTGTTAATAACCGTGGCCAACTTCTCATCACACTCGGATCAGTATCACACCTGAAATCCTCGTAATTGCATCTAAATTTCAAATTAAAATCACTTTTGTCCAGGTCCCATGAATAATTCAGCACTTAAACAAAAAAGAAATAGTGGATCATTTTTTATAAATTTACATAGCCGTGAAATATTACTTATCATTAATGTTGCCAACGTTGGGCGGATTTTTAATCAGTTTTTTAACGAGCATTTTCTCGTTCCTAGGCAAAACGTATACAAAGGACCTGATGCCATTCGTTAACTTGAAATTATAATTTTTTACGCCGTCAAATTGTTTCGTTTTCATTATGTCACCTTTTTTTTTTTTTCTTCAAAGCGGAGGGGCATTTTTTTCGCGACGAAGCACAGTCAACTTGTCGGATTGCACTTTGAGCCAAAATTTGATAGTGTGTAAAGTGGTTCTGATATGAAGGCGAGCGGAATATTGTCATACATAACGCTCAAGTGAAAATACAAGTAGGCAGGAATGATGCCACGTTGCTCGCGAAGAAAGAACATGAAAAAAGAAAAGTGAGGGGCAAAATCCATACTGGCAGTTCCCGTGCTGATAACCGTGGCAGTTGTCCATAAAGAGTATTTACGATCATCGCGTAAATCACCAGAAAAATGCGTTGCGCATGTGCGCCGGGTTTTTGCTCTCTCTTTCTCTCTCTCTCTCTCTCCGAGCAACGACCTATCATAATTCGCATTTATCCAATTCTCAATCGGATTATATCAACCCACTCGTTTCTTTTATCGCCGATATTACTTTTTTTCAGGGCGATTAAAAAATGAAAGTTCTACATTTCATTTCTCGATAGAATCAAAAGGCACGATCAATTTTCCCGGCGATCAACTTTTTGGCCCGTTTAATTTATTTGCTTCTGTTGTTTGGTTAAAAAGTTCGTTCTGTTCTCTTTAATTTCGTCGGACGGAAAATTGTTCCTCTTATTAACTCTATTACAGAGAACACTCGCGGGTTTGTTTTGAAATATTTTATTCATGCGATGCTTATCACGGTACACAGTTTTTATTGAATTGTAATCTCCGCTCGTCACGATTCTAAACCAATTGAAATTGCGATGGGATGGGATTGCATCGTCGGCTGTCGTATAAGTGTTTGATTTCAGCCCGTAGAAAGTAACCCCATTATCCGTTTTATCAGGGCAGAAGAAAAGAAATTGAACAATTCTCATGAATTGTTTAGACAAAAAATATTGTTAGTCGCCTATTCAACATTTATAACTTTCGGAAAGAGGCCTCCATACGGGTATTCAATTTTCGATCATATATGCCGGACGGTCCATGCATTATTCGGTAAATTCAGTTCGATGGTAATCTGAATTCTCATGTAGGGCCGAAACACAACATCGAGCCGTTAACGTCAACGTCAAATGGCCTACACAGAGCCACCTTCCACTGCAGTGAATAGCATGATCGCAGGCCTTGTCCAGAATTACTGAGAATAGGACCGGGGCGAAACAGAGAAAAGTGAATCTGCTAGATATTCCACGTGCGTCCGCCGATGGGTACCTCCGATCGACTAAGATTTGGATCGAATACAAATTAACTTTTCCGATGGCCCAATATCTATCCGAAATAATGCTTTTAATGCCGAACTCTCCGACTTAAATTGATCCCCAAACTGTTTTTTTCACAAAAGATAAGATCGTTATCCTAATTCCAGTCTTTTTTTTAACCCCCCGTGTGGCTTTAAATGATAAAGAATGACGAATTTATTTATTGTACTCTAAATAATGATATACCAAAAACCCAAGTAAAAATCCAATCAGCCATGCCATGCTAAGAAACAGGGCCCGGTCTGGTTTAAGCCGGGAAATCTCGATGGAAGAAATACTGACTGGGCCCTTACCAGGGTCCAATTATAGTATTCCTGACCGGGTATTGGTACAATGCGTCACGCCTGATATTCCTCAGGACCTGACCGGGACTCTATTTTCTTTTTTTTTTTAATTTAATTAAATTAAATAATGATTTTTTTAGTTTATTTAAATTATGTCAGTTGATACATTAATCAATTAATCATTTTGCAATTAATAATTTATAAAAGCAAATTTATACTTAGTAACATATTTTTCTATATCTTTGATACACATCCATCGTATGAGTGAGTTTCCCAATAAAAAGCATAGACTGGAATACGTTTGTAGACCAGTGGGTAAGACAATGTTCTATCACCGCGGAGAACTGGGTTCGAGTCCTCTAACATCGGGTCTGGGTTTTTCATTAGAAATCTCAGTTTAAATGGTTTAAAATCAAAATTAATTAAATAATGATACAAATAGTATATAAATAGTATATAATAAAATAAATAGTAAAATAGTATATAATAATTAAAAAACTTTTTGTTTATTAATTTTTAAAAATGGCAAGCCCGACCAGGCCCCGACCGGGCGCTGACTCAAAAGGGATTCCCAGCTGGGCCCTAAAGGATGTCAGGCGTGACGCTCATACACAGTGCTAGCCTAGGATTCCATGTCGCATCCTTATCTGGTCGCATGGTTTCCTGGTCAGGCCTGGTTTCAGCCCGATCGAAATTTCTACCTGGGAAATTTCTTGAATAGATACAAGTGTCTTAAATTGACAAAGGTATCTTAGAAAAAATGAAAAATATTTACATTCAAGATGTTTGAAAATAGAAATCAATGTCTCAAAATTTGTTATATTTTTCTTGACACAGCTGAAATAGCACGGTAGCCTCATCCCTTTAATCAAAGCGTATTTGTTCTCAAAATGATCGATCGTTGTTGTGATTCCATTGTGGCTCAGCAGGTGGCTCTGACTAAAAAAAAACATATCTAACGTTATTATTAATTTGAATTTAATAAAAGAAAATAAATACAGTATTATGAAAAAGTTTCTCACCGTCCAGTGAATCCCAGCTGTACAAACTGGTCCCAGATGATTGATGAGCCTGCGACAACAGCCTTGGAGATCGAATTTGCGCGAACCGAGTTCTGGTGATTGCTTCAGGACAAAAATTATCAACTTTGATTAATTATGGTATAATTGGCGAGAAAATGTATCGCCGCGAGATTAAAGGTTCAATTTGTCCCGGGTGTCATGTAAGAATGTCCATTAATATCCGCATCCCGAGGTGAGAAGATGGACACGAATAATCGCGAATCATAGCAAATTTGTCAAGTCAAGCGTGCCGGGTTACGTGTGACATATTTCAACTTTACACTCAAAGTTATTAAAGTTTCATAAATAGGTACCCACATACGTGTATTTCAAATATAAAGCACAATTACAATGAATTCATTCCCCCGGAGAAGTTCCGCCGAAGTTCATGTGAAATTACACGCTGTAACCTGTTGATGTGTATTATTAAATTCGCCGAAGCAATAATTATGCAAAATATTTCGATGCAGTTTGCTTTCAAATTTAAATACAAACGGCGTCGCGGCTTAAATATTTATCGAATCGTGTTGTGATTTCAATTTTGAACGATTCACCGTCGTTTCATTTTCAATTCGCGTTAGTCACTATCCCCTCCTCCCTGCGACTGAATTGGAGTGGGGGAAAAGTGTCATGAAAACGCATTTAAATGTTTCAATATAACAATCACTAACTCCAAAGATTGAATAATAAGGAATTGAAAGAAAACACATTAAAAATTAATTATCTCTCACCATATACTCATGATAAATCATTGTTAGGTAGAAAGAAAACTTTTCTTCATTTAAGTGTTAAATCAGCCACTTTTTTTCGCAAATCCATTTATTGGGTTGATTCATCTTAGATAAATCGAGGTCGGTATCCTGATAACTGGGTTTTTTATTATGAAAAATGATTGAAAAATTTTAAGAATGTCTAAAATAAAAATTACACACTCGTCATAGAAGATATCAAGTGTACATGTACACCAAGATAAAAATAGACGTATGTGTCATACGTTTAAGGTTTAACCCATTTCTTGCCATTGATGTGTTCATGCATCATTTCCGAAAATGGTTTTTTTATGATAATAAAACACAGTTTTATAAACAATTGGTCCAAATGTACCAACGGGTAAAGCCCATCACGAAGTTCATATTTCACATTAAAAAATCAATTTTTATAAATAATTATAATTGTTATTGCAAAAAAACGAAAAAAAATTTCTTAATTCAAACATTTATAACACAAATCCACAAAAATTTTACCAGAAAATGAATTCCTTCAAGGTTTGGCAAGAAATGGGTTAATATAAATGTCACATATATTTTTATACATGGATAATTAAGGATAATAAATGATAAAAGATGAAGCGCGTCGCGTTTTTTTCTCTTTTTCTCATATCGATGGATCTCATAGCGAACTTGTTGCACAAGGCGTGCACTCGTAAGGTGTGAACGGTGTGCGTGTATAAAAGGCATCAAAGTGGCCACGCCTCGACTTGTCAGCACCATCTCCAGCGCGCATCTGCTTATCTAATGCAAACTCTCAATCACCTGGGATATGCTAATTATACAGTTACGCGTGAGTCAACAATGCATTGTTACCGTTTGTTTGCGTTAGATTATCAACACGTACTCCAATGAATGCGAGATGTCACGCTAAACAATTAATGGACAAGGATTTGGTCATTATCGGTGATCACGTGTGCAGTGGACGAACCCACCACTGTCACCACTTTGTTCCAGATCAATGGTTCCGATGGCCAATATTTATTTCTTTCTCGCCCGGTCCCTAAAATGATTCGCAATTCAATTTACATTGACAACTAATTTAGCGCCTACGTGCCATTACTTGAATTGCTCAGAAACGTGTCAATTGAATTTAAATCTGTATAATTTGTTCACTAAAAGACACATTTTCATAATGTCACACAAATTATATTATCAAAATAAATCAATAAAAATGCTCAATTTTATAAAACGAAAAACAGTCAAGTTCAAATTGTACAATGAATTTTCATTCTTTTTTCGATATCTGGCACTAAAAGTGTAATCAGTACCGTCTACTCTGTATGATATTTTCTTTATTATTTCCCAAGCTTGTGGTTTGTCCGGAATTATTGTTTAAATAAACAAATCAAACATTTTCAAACAGTTTTATAAGTGATAAAGATATATCAAAGATTTTTTTCAAGATGTTTGCAAAATTATAAGGTTTACTTTAAACGAGACAAAAGTTGTGCTTCACGATTATCTGAATCAATCGAGTGATAAAATATCGCTTCGGCATGTTTATGTTCCGAAATCGATTGCGGGACGCGCCATTATTTTCCTTTTTCGTGCATTAGTTCCGATCTTCGAGCAGAGAAAACTCTGGGAGTGCCCTGCCATTTGCTTTCAGTGTTTTGATTTCGAGTGCTTGAGATAAAGAGTGCACACAGAATTTTACATACGCCCCGAGGACGAAGATGCATTTTATTCAAAGCTTCGACCCAGTATAGAACGCAACCGAGTCTTTAACTCAGCTTCGGAAATTGCTCGATCAACTCTTTGTTCCTTTTTTTTATCTAAGCAATAAATTTTTTCCCTTGCCCACTAATCTTTTTCAACGGAAAATAACGAAAAAAAAGAGTCGAAATTCCAATAGATTCCAGAAGGGGAGTTAAAAAAAGACGTATCGTCTTTTTTAAGGGTCACTTTTTATTATTGTTATTTCCTATATCAATCGAGGTAGTAAATCCGTCAACAAGGATAGAAAACACTTTTATTTTATTTTCTGAAATAACATCTTTTTTTTCTTAAAAAGTTGTTATCTGCAAGAAACATTTTACAACTTCTTTATATTTTCAAGGTACATGGAACTGTATCAGATAAAAATATTAAAATTTATAAAAAGTATTTACAACAAACGTAACATAGAATAATCTGAATTTTTAAACTGAACAATAATCGGTGACCTACTTTTTGTGTAATTTCAGCTTAGCTACGCCGACACCCATCCGATGTTCACCAGCAACAGTTTCCCGAATTTCTTCAGAGTGGTACCCTCAGAGAATGCCTTCAATGCACCTCGTGTCGCGCTGCTCCAGCATTTTAATTGGACAAGAGTGGGCACGATTTACCAGAACGAGCCAAGATACGCCTTGGTAAGACGGCCGTTTCATTTAATCCTCCTTAATCGACCATAATCAAACCCCTTTATTACATTTGTTACGCGTGAAAATACTCCTTCTAATCTAAAGATTACTCCTTTCATCTAATCTAGGTCATTATTAATGAAAAAAAATCACAATTCATGACAAGTTTGCAAAGACCAAAATAATGAAATAAAAAATGATTTAATAATCATATTCACGGACGTCCAATGAAATTCCAAGGAAGAAAAGGAATAAAAGTTCCATGGTAACAAATGTTTCGGATCCCACAACCAGATGGCAGTAGGATAATTAAAAGTGTTGAAACACAGAGAAACCGAATTCGCAAGAATTGTGAATTTTAACAACGTACATCGTAAAACTTACGATTTCATCGCAACAATTTACGATTTATTCGCAAGATCTACGAAAAAATTGCAGAAAGTACGATATACACCGTTATAATTACGTTATATGTTGCAGAAAATTGAAATTTTGCGAATTCGGTTTCTCAGTGAATTTATTTCTGTTATAAGTACACTGAAAAAAAACTTGTAATAAAAATTACTATAACTTCTGGAAATCCAGACATATCGTGCAACATCTAAAAAATTTGATTACAAACTTGTAATAATTTTTATTATATAGTATAGTAATTTTTATTATACCCCATAGTAAAATTTACTATAATTATAGTAAAAAAAAATAAGAATGTTATAGGATAATTCGTAAAATGTGTAAGATGTCTCGATTACTATGTTATAGTAATTTTTATAACAAGTTTTTTCTCAGTGTATAATAAAATAAAATATATTTTAGCGATCAGTGTATAATATCAAGAGACACGGTAGTGTCTCGCGCCAAGTACCCAGCGAAACACTACCTATATATTCTGATATGCGGAAACCGGGTTTTTATTTGCTAATTTAATTAGTAACTGTGATCAAGTCATGCTACTTCAGAGATATTTCGGAAGTATTCACCGAGACTAGTAAGTAGAACTTTCAAAAAAGGAAA
>JAPYZS010001047.1:0-44748 GCA_030522925.1 Trissolcus japonicus | reverse complement strand
TTTTTTTAAACCATTAGATGAATGATGTTTCGTTTCTCGAAAAAAAGTCGTCTATTCATGGATGACTATTTTACAGAACAAAACGCGTAGGGTAAATTTTTTTAAATTTGTCAGGGTTTACCTTGATGCATCAATGATACGGTTCAATTTCATTTTCACAAAACTTCGATGCTTTAAATCGCCCCACCACACAAATTCCTCTGTTTCCCTTTAAAAAGTCGATTTGTTTATTCGCTCGCAGCATTTTAGTCTAAAATTTTTACTAAGATATTGAAAAAGACGTTCTTGCAATAGCAGTTATCGAACCTGGCGTATCATTGATATACTTATGTCTTGTCTCGACTGGTACAAAAAGTTAAACATTTTTTTCGTTATTGTTTGTCCGATGGTTCTTTCGGAAATATCTGAGAGTCCGTTTAAAAATAAACATGCAATTTGCTTATCGCGCGTTCACTTTTCCTCATTACACCCGAGAAACTATAGTGAACGGTTAGAAAAAAGAAAACTCGAATCGTTCAACTTTGAATAACAATTTTAAGACGCAAGCTGCTCAGGACCAAGTAAACAAACAAAATGATTGTCTATGTGTTTTTACGAGTTGCTAAATAAAGCATGCTAAAATTAGTATGAATGAAAAAAAATCGCACGATAAGAAATATAGATATGATTAGAATCGAATTGCGCCCTCAACGAACATCTCAGATAAAACGAATCGAAATGAGGTAAATTAACGAAAGTAATTAATACGACAGGCAGATAAAAAGAATACGAAAAGGAACCCTTGTTGGGACGGTCGCGCGCGAGAGAAGGTGCGAACGCGCGGAGAAGTGCGGGAAGATCGGCGGAGTTTAACAACCTCGTAAGTACGGCTGGCCGACTCACCCTTAATTTCGGGCAAAATTGCGGCGCTGCATTTTTCTGAGCATTCGAAAAGCAAAACCAACTTGGAAATATAAAATGGAAAGAGAGAAAAGATGTTGGGGAGGTGGAAGACTCGCGATGCATATATATAAGAGTCCGATTCTCAGGGAGAAGCAGTCCACAAACAGGTCTCGAATCGAAAGCAGTTTCGGCTCTAACCGAAAAACGAAGAAAGGGACGTTATCTTAGACCAAGGATTCGCCTCATCCGGGTACTGGAGCGCGCGAATTTTTGTCCCCGGCACTATCCTACCAGCACCGAGGTTTAGATCTGAGTAATCCCAAGATGGACAATGTGCAAGGTTACAACGACGCTCACCTGCTCCAGTTAAGGGACGCCCGTGATCTCATTGAAGAATTCTGTGACGAGATTGCTGAAATGAGGGGTAAATGTATTGATATTGGTTGTGGACCTGGAACAGTTACTAATGATCTCATCCTCCCTCGATTGTCCAAATCCGCTACTCTCATAGGTAACCATAAAATTTTCTAGATTAATTTTTATTATTTCAAAACAACAAAAATATATTATAAAAGAAAGATATATTATTATTTCTTACATATTTTTCATATATAATTTATATGAAAAGATTGTTATAAATAATGGTTATAAATAATGCTGATTTATATTTGAGATTGTTATAATTAATGGTCATTTCACAAGTCAATTGAACGTTAAATGTATAATTACATCTGCAAAATATGTTTTTGTTGAATAATTAGCTTAATAACTCAACATTTTTAATTTAAAACCAATATATTGAAACAATTGTATTATATTAATTAACAAAAATAGTTGTACCGCCCAAATGCTAGTGTTTTTGCATTTTATTTAATAGTCAAATAGAATTATCAAAAATCAAGTTAACTAGTGAGTGATGACTAATTGACTTGTCTGGCCTAAAATATTCTGCTAGGAGTTAGGATAAATCACAGTAACCCAATGCCTATATAAAAATGATACCACAGTTTATTCAACTCTCTATGTTATATGTTCCGGAATATTCTTACGGTTTCGGGCACAAAGTGAAATCTTTTTGCAACATTTCGACCGCTAAACTAAACGAAATTGCTTCTCGGTCAGATTTAAATAAATAAGCACAAACAGGTCTTTCTTTTTTCAGTTTTTCTCATTACTCAATAAGATTTTTGAAATTAAACAATTTTTATCAAAACAAAATTTTAAACAAGTGTAGAAATTTGAATTATAAAAACATGAAACAGAACTTAAAAAAAATTATTTTATTGGTGGAAAAAAAAATTGTTGATAAAAATGAAATATATATATATATATACTGTTGCGTGCAACGGAACACAACAATATATACGATAATGAAAGATGGTGATTGGTCAAGAATTACCGTATCGCTTTCATCGAGGTCCAAAATCGTTTAACAAGAAGTGGGAATGGAAAGAAACCATACTTCCGATCGTACCTCAAGGTGTTAAAATTGACATAGGACATCCGGTTATTTGACTGAAAAATTGATTCTCAGTCATTTTTAATAATAAAATTTATTAAATGAACATGTACATATAAAAATAAAACGTTTCTACGAAACGGGAAACTAAAGAATTACTAATCACAAAGACCAAAATGATGTTTGACAAGATGAGTTTGTTAATCTTAAAATAGTTATTTAAATTTTATTTTTTAATTTCTATAATTTATAAATTATCAGACAAAATAATGAAAGATATTAATTGAAAAGTATTTAATATGAATAATTAACGTTAATAGTACTAATTTTAGCGTGTCTATTTAAAAAATTATATTTGTGGATGACAACTAGTATTAAGAAATAGTATTGTAATTTACGACATATTATATTGATTTAAAATGTGAAAGTTTATTATTATTCAAAATAATTAATTGAGTATTATTAAATAAAAGAAGAGAAGAATAATTACATTGTCATTTAGTTTATTTAGTTTATTTATTTTATTATTATTTATTATAAATTTATATACACTCGAAATTACATAATTATTCATTTACGAATAATTGTTGATACAGTATCGTTTGCGATACTGTATCGTTACTGTGTGTGTATTGTGACTGATGTATTTTCGTTTTATTTGTTTTATTCGTTTGTTGTGTTTTTTCTATTGAAAACATCGAC
The DNA here is from genome assembly GCA_030522925.1 of Trissolcus japonicus. Classification (NCBI taxonomy): domain Eukaryota; kingdom Metazoa; phylum Arthropoda; class Insecta; order Hymenoptera; family Scelionidae; genus Trissolcus; species Trissolcus japonicus. Next base: position 41,705 of record JAPYZS010001047.1, on the reverse strand, counting down.
GAACATTAAAATCATAAACTTCACCTATGAAATTAACAACGAAAGCACCTATGAGAAATTTTCAATGCAAATATCAATATCGATATTTCGATCCGATTATTTTCTGCATAAAATTATTTTTCCGTGGATTTTTTCCCTTTAGTTTTTATCCTTACTTATTAAATTGTTATTATTTCGATGAATCAATTCAAAACTTCGCACCCTAACATTTTTTGTTCGCATCACGTTATGTTTATGTAACAATCCTGACAAAACGAAACAGGCCGATAAGACTCAACGGTGACAAATATTTCGCGTATTTAATTTTAGAATGATCATTGATTATACATCGACAAACAAAAATCACATATCACAAAGAACCGTTTTGACAATTACTATTAAGCAACGATTATTTATCGGCAATCTAATCGAGTGGAGCAAACAGTGGTTCCTCAGAAGGAAAAAGCCTAGATGAATAATCCAATACAGATTTTATAATAATCAGTTTTGCGCAAAGACAAAAATTGAATAGGAAGTTCATTAAGGTTCGAAGGAACCAATAGGGGCATGAGGACAAAAATGAAAAATATGGCTTATGAAAGATTGTCTCTTTATCACAAGATTATATTAATACATTTGACCTTTTAGAACTGAACCAAAAACACAAGAACAATCTCTGCATTTTTCCGCTTATTTTTCGATAAAAGGGATTGCGAATTTGAATACAATGACGCACTCATAATCGCCATATCAGTACACTATCCGATCTTTTCACAAATAACTAACCTATCACAAGAAATAAAACTCCGAGCGTTATAAATGTTATACATCTCATAACCCTCAAGGTCTGCCTTGACGTGCAACTTCCTTGTTATTTTAATGCTTGTAACAGTTATAAATAAAGCACAAATAAAAAATTTGAACTATTTCAAATCGCTTTTTTTCACAATGTTGTAAAATTCATTTCGAAAAATCTATAAACAAACCACAATTGACTTTGTTTTATTGAATATTCAAAACCATTTACTAAAATTTTGGGACCGCAATCACGAGATAAAAATTTATAAATCAAAATTGCTTGCTAATTGAGATGTGATATGATGAGATTCCAGGTAATCTGTTCGATGCCGCAAAATTACATTTATTAAGTGTCATATTTTTTGGGTTCCCAAATGTGATGTGTATTTCAGTTATTGCAGAACACTGAACAGTAATTTTTTGCGCCGCTACTTTTCTGATAAGTGGCAGTGCATAATTATCATCGGTTTAATTGTTGACATGTTTTTTCAACAATAAAATAGATAATAACCTATTTGGTGAAAAGTCGTTAAAATTGTTTTAAACATTTTTTTAGTTTTGTACAATTTCGTGGAATAAATTATTCTCAGGGTACTCTATAAATGTTAACATGCATAATTCCATGTTGTGCAAATTTCTCATTTGTTCCATGTATTCGGCAACCGGGACTGACAATAAATAATTGTCATATTATGATGAATTATCATTCAATTAATATCCAAATGAAAAAAAACGTTTAAAATGGTGATAAAAAATCTGGCTTTTTCGACCTTCTTAATTAGAGCGAGAGTATCTGATCAGTACAATCAAATAAAATTTGGAGTGTTGTTAAATTGGTAAAAGAAGATTAAAAAGCTTGTGATATCGGTGGATGACATTTTACACGATAACAACAGTCCCAGAATGTCTGGTCGCGGAGATAACTATTGTTTCTCCTGTTTAATGCATAATCTCTAGCTTTTTCTCAATCAAACAATTTAGTCGAATGGAAAAATTACGACAAATTAAAGTCTTCAAAAAATTTCGATAAAATTATTATTCTTCTGCACTGTATTTGGTTCTTGATTGAATAACTGGAGAAAAAAATAAAGGACTTTGATCTAATATTAATCGTTACGAAATGATAATTTTTTGTTAAATTAAGACAATTACGAGCCTCGATAATGAATATTTTGTTTGATTTCTCAGGCGCAGACATCTCAAGAACGATGCTCAGCTATGCAAGAAGAACATACGAAGACACACCACGATTATCGTTCCTTGAACTTGACATTGAAGCTGAAGAACTTCCGAAACACGAAATTAGCCGCTATGACAATGCCGTTTCATTGCACTGTCTCCATTGGTGTCAAAATCCTAGGTGATTATTAAATAACAACCCATTTTGAAAATTAGTTAGAGGTCCTTAGGAAATGTGACACGGAATTTTCCGAACAGCAAGCCTCATTTCCTTAAAGATTTGGGCGTATAAAATTTTCAATCACTGAGTATCGTGGCCATGCCTCGAAGGTGAGAGTCTACCGTCTTATCCATTGCGCTAAAGTTATCTTTGAAGTGCCAAAAATCTTTTTGTGAAACATACTTATTCATTCTCAAAATCTCTGCATTAATATGACTTAAATGTAGGAAATTTCCGTGTCAAATTTCTAATTACGTCTAAGATAAAAAAATACTAATTCCTGAAATCGGGAAAAAAAGACCCAAGAATTTACATACGCACGCGCACACATATTCTGATATTTTTTCACATTAAAAAAAATTTTGTTAACTTATGTTTTTAAATATCTGTTGTAAATATTTTTTACTTTTCCACAGACGTGCCTTTGAAAATATTTATCAGTTGTTAAAACCTGGAGGGAAAGCACTGGTTTCATTTATAGCGTATAACAACGGATTCGATGCGTATTTAAGACTTCACAGTAGTGCAAAATATGGAAGGTACATGAAGGTAAAAAAATATTCTAAACAATTAAATTCTCAAATTCCCACATGTTGATTAAGATTTTTTGCAAGATTAAAATCGAGAATAGACTGAATATTTCATTTAAAATCAATCTGTTAGATAGTTATTTTGATAACGGGACATAAAGGCATGTAGAAAATTGAATAATTCATGTAATTTTTACTTTTCGAGCAAAAAGAAGAAAACTCTACTCCTTTAAAAAAAACTGTATTTAAAAAATTAAAAAAAAAACAGGAAATTGAGGGTTAATTTAGATATTTTAAACTTTTTTTTGCGGGTATGGAATTTAAACTTGTGGTTCATTTTTATAGGATGCAATGAAATATGTACCTTACTTTCACCGATGCGTCAACCCAAGAGCAACGTTGAAAAAAATTTTAGAAGAATCCGGATTCGAAGTGATGCACTGCAGTAGAAGAGAAAAAAGTTTCATTTTCAAAAATATGCAAATTCTGCAAGGTAGATAAACAATCATTTTTATAGCAATAAATTATTATCACAGATGAATTTAAAATTTTAATTAAAATATTTCACTTTGCAGATCACGCGATGGCTGTTAATCCATTCCTCGAGCGAATTCCAGAAAACATGAAAGAAGAGTTCAAAAGTGACGTCACGAGAGAAATTTCTAGTAACAAAATTTTGTTTGTGAATCGTGACGATGAAAATTCAGAGTACAGCATACTGGATCGATATTATGTCCTCATAGCTTACTTCAAAAAACCTGAAAAAATGTTGATTCAAAATGGAATCATTTGCAAGTGAAACGAGAACGGTTGTACTAATTAGACTTCATTTTTAAATTAATGTGTAAATAGTAAATGAACAAATGCGATCATGATATTCCTGCCTACTCACATCATTCTTCGAGAAACCAAAATTTGGTATCTAGATATTAATTGATATCACAGTTAAAAAAATCAATCGCGTGATAATTTGTCGAATTCATTTTTGTTATTCAAAATTATTCTATCAAAGATATATTTATTGAGAAAGAATGAAACTTAAGTTTTCTTCCAAACTTCTCGTGTCACTTGCATTATTTTAAACTTTTCACATTGTGCGACATCATCTATGAAATAAAAAAAGAAACTACCCACGTCAGTGATGGATACAAATTTAAATTAGGTTAAATTCACTTACATTTTCCTCTTTGAATACCACGTGAATGCCTTAACAACTGGGTTCCTATACGCACGCTTGTACTGCGAAATTAAAGTATAAAAAGACTGCTTGCATGTTAAAGTTAAGTCTAGCTTATAAAAATTATAATTATTTTTTTGTAACAAATAACATGAAAAATAAAAAAAAAGTATGAAATAAGATAAATTGTATCGAAAAATTGATATTTTAAAGAGAACGGCGAAAATAAAAGTTAAAATATTTTTGTCCAATCTGGTAGTTTTTGTGCAACCTTGTCCGAATAATCTGGAATACAAAAATTAATAGAATAAATTTTAACATTAAGTTTTTCTTTATTCTATTTTCCATTTTTTTGTTTTTTTTTCTTTTTTGATCTTACATAGTGGTATAGCCACTTACATATGTATATACCTAAGTAGATCGTTCTTGAATTTAAAAGTGTCTTTTTTATCGGTTACACGGAATTCTTTTACAATGCAGGGTCTCTTGTCACAAACAACAGGTAACAATAGTTACTAATTTGTCGAGTTTCTAAAAAATACATCCAGATATATATTAATTATTCCTTTTCATATATTTTATATCATCATTATAATAAATAACATCAAGTGCGGTAATACGCAAGTGCTTGAATTTGTGTATATTTCAGTCAACATAAAACAATTTGGTAGCGCATCGTCAAAAAAAAGAAACTGATCCACAGTGGCGCGTCCAGTTTCTTTTTTCGAACCTTCAATTTTCAATCGAAACCCCGTCGAGTACTTCTGACTTGCGGATCCTCTCAGTCCTACCTCGTGTTAATTTATTTTATAAATTTAACACGTCAGTGTCGAGGGAACCCGAGTGCACACCATAGTTCTCAAAAAATAAACATCTTTAACCAAATCAGTCTTGCAGAAGTCGAACCTGAGTGCTCGCGCGGGGCCCACGAAAAAACCTGCTACCAAAGATCCTTAAAATTATTCTGCGAAAGTCGCGCAAAATTTGTACCAATCCAAATGCGCCAATCACAATAAAAATTTTTTTTCGCAAGGCTTCACAGAGTAGAAAACGCGATATCGACAGCACTTAGAGGGAAGCGATGCAATCTCTCTGTTGAACATTTTCAGTCTCATTCAGAAACAAATTTTGTTTCGTTTGTTTGCTCTTTTTGTTAATCACTTTTGTTTGTTTGAAATGGGAAGAACTGTTTTTTGCATTGACAAACAACGTTTTGATCAAACGCGTTTTTCCAATTATTCGACAAGCGTTCTAAAACTGACTCAAAATTTTCAACAGAATAGAAATGTCTAGTATTGTGGTAACAAGAACAAGAGCAGTTTCAATTTACAGTGCAGTGAATTTGGTCTCTTTGCTACCATTTTGTATCAAGTGGAAAGGGTGCGTCTTATAAACGCTACAGAGTGCACTCGAAAATTTATGTTAAAATCTATGTATACTAAATTTTGTTCATCAATCCTAAGGCTTATCGTATACTCGTTATATCGCTGAACATAATTTGTCTACAGTTCATTTAAAAAAGCAAGAAAATCAAACGAATCACAGAACAACTTACGCTTGAGCTTGTTGTTATTTTGAACTTGTTTAGTTAGGCTTTAATTTGGGAAAAATAAAAAATCACAAAGCCCGATGAAATAAAATTGTACCGATCAGATATGAAAACTGAAGCACAATGAGACCGATTCATAAGCTGGTAAGATCAGTGATGAACGAAATATGTTTTTCTTTTCGATTAAAATTTTGTTGCATTATCCCCGATATACTTATTCTAATTGACATTGTAATCGAGATGTAATTCATTATTTTATTAAAATGCAAAGTTCGCAATTGGCATGGCTAATTCGTAAACAGTATAATTTTGATTTAATTGCTAAAACACTCTGACTTATTGGGATATTTGGACCTGGGATGAAATCATTGTGATTTTATTGAACAGTTCGACTCTTTAGAGAGTTGCAACGACAATTTTAACGTTTGTTAAAATTTGATTAAAAATGCTATACGCCTTTGGGAGCACTGATTCACGAATGAGATTTAGTTTTTGGTAAATTTGCTAAATATGTTTTTTAACTCATAAGAAAATAAAATGTCCAAAATTAAAGTAAAATATTTGTGTCGTGTTTTGTTTGATTCAATTATAAATAAATTTCATTTGATCAGAAACATCGTAGCGATCAAAACGATGATAATAGTCACGCGTCTGCATTCAGAGGCTTGCGATGAATGAAAACACGCGACTGACATAATTTATCTGCAAAAGCACAGCAAGCGTGACATTGAACTGCGTTCCCTTGACACTCACTTATATTGTTCAAGACACGTTTTTCGGAACACAAAAGATTCCCAAAACGCGAAAACCGTCCTGCGACTCTATTTTTTGTTCTGTTTCCCTCTCTCTCAGAATTATTTACAGGAAGTACCGCTTAAATTGTACAATGATGTGCGCTGTAGGAAAAACATTAAAGTGCGACAAAGAATGACGGATGAGCGTATATTGACGTTTAAGTACTTTCATTGTAAAATAGAAATACACGTGTTACATTGAGGTGCACGTGAGTTATATATACATGTGTCGTAACAGCAGGTTTATTTCACGTGACAGGAAATCAAGCTTTTCTCTTGACGATCAAATTAATGTTCAAACGGCAATCTAACTAAAACAATTCCTTATGCATTCCAATTCCAAGATAAGCTCCAAAGTAATAAATGTAATCGTCGAGATAAATAATTTTAATTGCTCTCTGACGCGATATCCGTCATGGCGACAAATCGTAAAAGCTGTCGGTATAGCACAGTAGCTCGAATGAACGATCGCTGACAAATAAATATAAACTTGTATATACGAGCTTGAATTAAATCGAAAGCTTATTTTGTACCCTGAAGAATCAAATAGGACGACAAGCGGATTCTAGTCGCGATCACGTCACTTGTGACGCTATTTATAGTTTACCAATTCCTGTTAGCATTGCGGACACAAGGAATTCTGTTCATACATGTCCACTCCCTGCAAGACTAGCGTAGTTTAATGTTACGTGTAATGTAGTTTAGTTTATTTATAACTATTATAATTCAAGATTTTAGACATGTTTTGTACTGCGTAAAGTAAAGTTTGATGTATTTTTTTTTTCTATTTTTGAAACCCGAAGAATGATTCATATTAGAAGGTTTTCGCAAGTTTTTTTATATTCGATATTTCCAATAGAAAACATTGATTGTGAAACTTCTAAGAACCGTATAAGTAAAAAAAATATAGCAACAAAAAACACTGAATTATCAAGTAAAATCGCTTTACATTGTTTATTGCACTCAGTCCGTAAAAGTGACCAAGTTCATTTGGCTATGATCGAACAGCTGTCTGCGTGTTGAAATTACAAAGTGCATGCAAAATTTGTTCCATCTTTAAAGGGTCAGAAAAATTTTGCACGCAATTTGCAGCACACAATCGTTGCTGATTCTTTCGTCCTGACAAAATTCTTGACAATGGAAAAATCACTGAGGTATGTAATTGGTAGGTGAAAAATCGATGCTCCTATCGTTGGAAGAGACTAATGTTCGCAATTTTTATCACTTTTTTTTGTTGATTCGTTAAAAATTGTGGAGTGAAACGATGGAGTGCATTCGATGCGGACAAGAAGATTATTTCTATTTGGCGAGTTCGTATGGAAGAACGTTTACCTCGAGAAACTAAATCACAGCAACTTGTCGAGGAAGCACTTTAAACTGTACTTTCAAGAGCGTGTCACAAAATTAACTAAAACGACTAAGGGTTCTCTCGTTTTTTTTTTACATTTTTTTCATCTTTTTTTGTCTTTTCAATCTACAGAGACTTATTCTAATCGAGTCTTTAATATAAAACCAGAAGCGCGACTCAACTTCAACTAACACTGTTGTTCGCTTTGCTGCGATTCGGATCTAGTTTTGACAATGAAACGTTTTGCGTCATACGCTTTCGCTTGTAAACGTACGGTTAACAACATCAACAGCAACAACACATAATAGTTTCAACATGGATATACATATCTTTATACCTATTTATGTACAATTCAAATACAGTCGTACCGTTGATAAATAGCATTTAAAATTCATTGGCAGAAGTTATGAAATTTCAGCGATTGAAATTTTCAGCGATGGAAGTCCGTTCATTTGCAATGTGATGTGAAACTTTTGCATTTCGGTATTGTTATACACTGAGAAAACAGTGGTGCATAATAAGCACCACTGTGTGTTCGTAATACGCCAACAAGTTGGCGTTAGTTGTGCGCCAAATCGACGTGTGTCGCGCACTACAGTGCGCTCCAAACTTCAAAATCTAAACTGAATCGTTAATGCGGCGTTGCAACAATATCTTGTGTGTATTCAATGTGATGGTTGCAAGTGTCGGTTGCAACAGTTGTTTTTCTTCGAATCGTTAATTCATAATATCATTATTGCAGTGCTGAAACCGATTTGAGATTAGACCAAAATAATTTTAAAATAATTATAAATTCAACGCGATATTGTGAAAACGCCGCATTAACGGTTCAGTTTAGATTTTAAAGCTTGCAGCGCCCTGTACTCCACTTGGAAAAATCCGCCAAATGTGTGGTGGAGAGATCACTCCACTGTGGCGCGCGTTGTACGCCAACTCGTTGGCGTAACATGACGAACACACAGTGGTGCTTATTATGCACCACTGTTTTCTCAGTGCTAAAATCGTTCGTGCATTTACAATTTCTCGCATTGGCTTAAAATTATTGTTAACATTATTGTTGCTATTGTTATCATTATTATGATGAATTTGTTATTATTTCCCATTACATTGATTTATTTTACGAGATGAAACATTATGAATGCAGGTTGAACTTATTGGTAAATATTTATTAAAAATACTGCACACAACCTTGATTAGTTAAATGAAATCAAATCGCACATATTCCTGATGTATTTTGTACGATCATTCATTGCCACGGTTTTTATATTTGTTTGTTTGTTTGTTTGTTTGTTTTTTTGACGATTCATTAAATATTATTCATCAGTACAGGAGCTTCTGCTTTCATCTTGTAAATTATTTGAACGTTATAATGAAATCAACATTCTGAAGCTTTAAAATTTGTATTAAAATATAACAAGTATAAACTGTTAACAAGTTAAACTGTATATGTAAATTTATTTAACGTTATTTTATTAGTTGATTTGAGACAAGTATATGGGTAATTATAGTCGGATGTACGCGTACAAAATGTAACGTATGACATGAAACAAATATCGTTGTTTGTAATGTTACAATTAAAACGAGTACGATCTCAATTTGTACGTTGAGTTGAAGATGATTTGAGCGTGAGCGTGTGAATACATTTATACAAGTGAACAACCATCGTAAATATTTTGCTGAGTACTTATTTGTGTGACTCAATAAGTTTAACGTAATAACTTGTATCACTTCTGTAATAGTGATGATTAAATACTCAATCAACATTTTCTGTGTCACTAATACAATTGTTAAAATTTCTTTATATTCAGTCTTCCAATTAAATTCACGCGAACAAGACGAACGGAACGTGGAAAATAACGAGCGATAAAATAAAATAAATATTTTGTTTAATTAATGTACAATCTATAATTAATAACAAAAAATAAATTTTGCATTGAGTATAAATCATAAACAATTTTAATTGGTTCCGCTGAATAAACAGGTGCAACGAAATTGATTCAATGGCCAAATTGAAATTAAAAAGAAAGTAAATTGGTTGGTGAATAGTCTTTCGTTGCCAAAATAACACTCGAGCCCATCAGCCCCTGAGCTGTGGACTGTAAAGTAATTTTTACAACAAATATAAAATATCGATCAGGGCTCAACGCTTTGTACAAAAATAAATTCGATACCCTTTATCTCCGAAAACAATGGAAAAGGAAAACCGCAAGATATTTTTCGAGTCTTGAGAAAAACAGTAGAGATACTAAGCCACAAATCAATCCGGAAAAAAAGTTCAAATGCAATGGTTCTAGCAACACAACATATAAAAACGGGAATCCAATTTACATCTCTCAAACCTGTCTAATTTACATTTTACGAAACTTTGTGTCTGTTTAGAATTTTGATATACAAGTTACGCGAATTCGCTTTGAAGTACGTCCACTCCATTGCAGTGTTTGAAATTGAATTCCAATAATTCTTAAAATTAAAATTATGAAAAATTGCATAGATCATGACTGGATGTATCATATAATTCTTCCAACAAGGGAAATCACTTTCGTTGAATATTCATTCAATTCAATCAGCCATTCTAATATAAAGAACATTAAAGTCTACGCAATGAAATTATAAGACATTTTCTCCACCCCCTGTCCGATCCTCATACCCTTATACACGACCTTATTTTTGGTTTGAGATCCATTAATATCACAACGTGTGTCTATCGTAGTCACAGAAAGAAGAACGATGCTCAAAACTAAATTGAAATTCTACTAATGCTCTAAACCGTAACAAATTTAACTGCTAAAAGCCGAAATAAATTTGTCATAAACTGAAATAAATATCAATGAGTTATGCTAATGATTTAACCAAAAGCAGTCGGGGAAATAAAAGAGTTTCCGATTTTGGTTGTAAAACACTTTACAGAGTGGTGATATAAATTGTCGACAATCAGGTTTCAATTCGTACAATTCAAACGCAATAAATTTTTGAATAGAAATATTGATATGCTTGTTTTGATCCAGCGTTTTTACTTTATATTAAAAAAGTTTAATTAGTTGACGATTAAAAATTGATTACTAATTGAATTATTATATAAAATTCAATTATTAATTGCAAAAACAAAGAATTATTCCAGCAAAAAACCATGAATATACTGTACAAGCTTGTAACTAAAAAAATACATTGAGATGAATAGATTCATTGGTCTTAATTTTGTGTCATAATTAAAAAACTGGTTTCCTTTTTTTTTATTAATCATGGTTAGATTTTTGGTAATATCTTTTTATTTGTCATAAAGTTATTTGTAGCCTATATGGAAATAGTGAAAAAATTTGAATTTATCCTTGTACGAAAAGAACATTTTCAATCTAAAAAAATAATTTACAGTTTGAGATCAAAAATAAAAATAGCTAGTAAACGAGTCATCGCTTCTTTGGACACAACATTACACTTTCAACATGTGCGACAAAAGCGGGAATCTCGAGTGGATCGAGAATTCAGAAGACAAAATTCAGTGGAGACGATCACACACAAAAGAACGCAAACGTACGAAGGCCGTGGCGGATATTACCAAAGCGATCGATATTTACAGAATCTTGTTTATTCATACACGAACGTATGATGTAAGGTGCTTTACGATTAGAAATAACAAGAGAAATGTTGAACGCCCAACATTTTTGATTGTCTTCTCGGTAGGGTCCGTCGACCTGCTATCTGTCCATTAATATTAATATATCTTTAATTTGGTTGCTCTTATGATAATCTATTTCCATTCGTCACCATCACACGTTAACTACAATTTCGACCAAGCAGATAACCGAAGCTGCTCGAAATTCCCCTCTAGGCCAACGTGAGATTCGCGTATAAGAAATGAGGATACAAAATCGAGACTCGATGAGAAAAAGAGCCTAAATTATGTCTTATGTATATAACAACAAGGTCAACAGTTACAGCTTAAAAAGATTACACGTATTTGGAATCGCGCAGCGAAGACATACAGTGTTTTGTCCTGTCTCTCAACCTTTCTCTTCCATTTCGAAGAAATTCTTTACCTGTACAATTCATCGTTCATTTTATTATTTAGTTTGTAAGTTTAATACTGCGAGGAGGAGTTCATTTCTGCGAGTCGAGAAGAATGTCGACAAGAACCCGGTCCTGACCGGGCTCGATTCGCTCGCTTTGCGCCCCAGGACTGATTGGTCCGGGACGCTCTGTTTATCTGGTCGCACGAATCAGCATTTGCGAGACGTGGGCCCTCGGAATGGAAGCAAAAGTGTTTCCGTGCAGCGAGACACGTAAAACATTTCCATCATGGATGAGTTCAACAAATTAGTTATCTTGTTGTTTTTTTCAGTACCCGTCGTCGTTGATCGTTTCAGGAAGATCGGCTCCTGTTGGCGACGATAAATGCATCTCCTCGGTATCGTATTTACTATACCGAGCGGTGAAATCTAATTGTAACTTATTTTTTACCTAAAACAAAGAAGAACACCAGTCAATATGTTCAGGCATAAAATGAAACAGTATACAAACACAAAAGATGGGTTCAATCGTACAACTTTATTGAATTTTTTTTTCCTACCGAATCAACAGACAGTTTGATTTCACGTACGATTAAACCAATCAACCGCGTTTACAAAACTTTTTATACCTTTTGCTTTTCCTCTTCCAGCTTCTGCCTCACTTCCTCGTGCTGCCTCTCGAGGTCCATCTTCTTCTTCTCGTAAACCTGTGTGATTTTCGTGCACTCGTTGACGCCTTTCTGCACCGTGTTCTTATCGACTTCTCGCTTGATCCGATCCAATTCCGCTTTATCTTTGTGCTCCTTCGCCAATTTCTTGATCTGAAAAATATCCCCCAATACTCTGTCAATAGATTGCAAAGTCATTCAGAGTCATAAGAAACTAGAAAAAAATAAAAAAGGAGAGAGAGAGAGGGCTGATTCGTTTGCCGCCACACAGCCCAGCAAACTTACTTCACCGTGTCGCCTCGTCTGCAATTTCCGCTTAACGTCTGCAGTCTCTCGCTCGAAAATGCCTTTGAGCGTTTTGAGCTGGTGCCGCTGCGATGACTTCATCACTTTCTCCAACATCGCAAATATGCTGTCGTTGTACTTTTCCTGCAGCTCACGCTCCTGTTGGGCGTGCTCTTTGCAAACCTTTGCAAGCAACCGCTCACTTTGACTCCTCGGCAGGCCTTTTGGAATCGAATCCGCTGCCTCACAACTGTCCACTTCCGAACTTTCCGGTGCCTCGACTGACAGACTGGAAGATTTAGTACATAATGAACCTCTAAAACTAACGCAAAAAAACATCCTGATCTAATTAAACCTCGAATAAACAAAATAAACCTCTAAAATAAAATAGAACAAAACGATCCAATCAATTCAAACGAGTTTGGTAAAAAAAAGTAGTACTAGTTTAGAAAAAAAGTAAACAAGTTTGTAAATTGTAAAATTGTTAGATTAAATTGTTGAATGAAATGTACTAACAGATTTTTGGTGGACAATCGTTTCGACAAATTTGTCAATGAGAATTTCGTTCGGTGCTTCTCGCCGTCCATTGAGCTTTTTTGCGACTGCAGTCTCATTTTCTCCTTGAATTAAATGGAAGGACAAGATTAGTCTTCAAAAGATCTAGTGGAATCATTTCAAATTGTCAAGCAAGTGTCTCAATACCTTTTCGTGCTTCTTTCTCAAAGCTTCCAACTTTTTTTCCATTTCCAGTTTCTTTTCCCTTACAACTTTATTTTCCATTAACTTTTCCAATGACTCGGCTACTAGTTCATCGCTCACTATTAAAGTAAAAAAAATATTATTTTTTATTGTTTTCGACATTTCAGAATATTTTCAGAACATTTCAGAATAAACACACGTGAAAAATATAACAAATAAAAAAATAGCATAACATATATTCGTATGTCATGGAATAACATAATTTCAAATACACACAACTGTATTCGCTCGTGCTTGTATTGACTGGGCTTTTATTTGTGGACGCATCGATGGAAGAAGTGGCCGGCGTGGAGATCCCGTCGTCGTACTCCGCTGACTCCGTTGAATTCAAAGCACTTATTGACGGTCTGCCTTGTGACGGACTGCCCGAACTTGGCGCCTTAACAAACGTTTCCACTATCGATTGCATCTTTTTCTCTTTTTGAGACTCATCCTGAAAAAAACAGTTATCAGAAGTTGCTCTGAAATCAACGCTGATAAATAAAGCAAGTCTTCGAAAACAAGTTCACAAGTTTTTATTAAAAACTTACGCTTGGTTTAGAAGTACTCGTCGCTGCTGCGAGATTAGCACTTTCTTTAATCTAGAATTATTAGTAAAGCGTCAACATTTTATCAAATTCAAGTCCATTGAAAAGAAAAACTAAAAAACAGAGAAAGAAACCAAATAAAAAATAGACTTACAAGATAAAAAAAGCTGATAAAATGTTGTTTGTTCTACACATGCTGTTAGTGACAAAAAAAGCTTGGAAACGAAACGTCCACCGCAAAGTGGTGTGCATTAAACACACAATTTTTGTTAATTACCTCGATGTCTGTTTCTGATGGCACCTCCATTTCGTCAGTGAGCACGGACAATTGCATCCCTCTCTTTTCCAGGTTAGTCTGGTATTCAATAGGATTAGCCAGCGCCTCCGCTAATTCACTCCAACCATCGGGTACATAGTCCTTAACTATTACGTGCAGGAATAAACTTGCCAGAGGAAGTGGCTGGCCACATTCAGTGCGCAGAGCTACGTGTCGGTATCCTGGACAGAGACCCACCACGGGTAATACTCGGTGACCTATTAAACGACCAGACTCTTCGTACGCTGCTATTCGAATTGAAGCCAGTTCAGGAAGAACAACCTACGGAGTTATTCAACATTTTAATAAACAAGGTGAAGATTGAAAATACTTTGAAAAAAAAAAAATTAATACAACTAATAATTCTCGATACATTACTTTTTTGAACACAAATGGTTCCTCATCATAGATCGGATTGATTCCATTATTAGGTACGATTTTTGTGCGATACTTCTTTCGCACGGTATCGGCAGGGAGACCGTACATGTCGACTTCAATGTAAGTGCCGATTCTTTTGTCAGTCAAAAATTGAGCGGATATCACGTGAATGTGTACGGTTCCTGCGATTATTCCGTCGACGGTGGATTCTGCGAATGGATCCAGTCGACGGTCCTTCCGTCTCATGAATTCTGGCTTAAGGAGGTATCCACTACGTTTGTTGTACTCGAAGATGCCCAAGTTCAATTGCATGGCGAGATCTGATCATAAAATTAGAGCTGAATTAGACTTGAATTAACATTTTAATAATTAATTTATAATGAATGGATTGGTTATAGTACAATTGAATTATAGTATGATTTTCTGAATCATTAAAAGTTTTAATTCTTTCATTAATATCAATTGGAATTATCCAAATGATAATTCATCCGTGTTCATTAATCATGTACTAATGAACAACATTGTCAAATACCAAGCGTTTGATAATTGAGAGCAACCAATTGGCATCCGGCATTCCAAAAGACTTGCGGCATGAAGTTGCTCGAATCAAAACGCGTGCCAGCAGGGTAAACCCGAGACAATTGGTGTTTATTGTAATTCACGAATTCGATCGGCTTTTCTTTCAGCAGGGTTGTCGCTTGTTTCTCATCAAACGATGACATTTCATACTTCCTGTTCTTTTCTGCAATACAAATTTCATTGTCACAAATCAAAAATCAATAATTCGAATATCAAATTGCCCAGTCTATATCAATATACCAGAAGAAAGAAACAAAAAAGTTTGTTCAGTAAATAAAAAGTTACCCTCAGCACTCTTAAAGCTGTTGAAATGCACAGGCTGTATGTAATTGACGAGAGCCGAAATTTCCGCGCCTGCCTCCGTTTCCTTCGTGGAAGACACTTTGTCCGGCGCGTGAACCTTCTCGCCCAATCGCAATTTAATATCCTCGGCGTTCGATTCCTCTTCCTCCGTGCTCGATTCCTCTTCCTCGTCTAAAATAACGGACGTTAATGAGAACAAAGTATTTATCGCAACCGAACCTCGCTTCGCCCTCAAATAACATTTCCCTCATTTTGCAAAACTCACTTTACAACATTTGTATGCACGAAAATTGATCCAATTTAACATGTGAAAATATTAAAAAAAAAAAACAGAAGTAATCTTAATTAACAAATGTCTGAAGTAAGAATCTTTTGGATTTAAGCTCGAAGGCAATTTGCATGTTTCGTCAAGTCTCTTAACAAATACCCTCTTCTTCCTGAGTACTATCTTTGCTTCCCTGACGCTGCTGGAGCATCGGGGCGTGACAAACGTCTCCGTTTCCGATTTGAATGTCGCTTCCGTTGCCAACGGAATCGACGGAGTCATTCTGTGGGATGACGTCAGGTACTGGGCCGTTCTCTCCTTCCGTCGATTGATTCAACACGCCATTGTTCTCGCCCTCCGGCTGATCCTCTTTGGTGTCTTGCGCCTGTACCTGAGCTTTCTTATGCTGCTTTTTGTGGTGATGATGATGATGCTTTTTTTTATTCTTAATCAAAATCTTTCGCTTTAAAAGCGAGGGTGGTGGAAGTTCTTGGCCAGGTTCCAACTGAAAAATATATTTTATTTTAATCAAATAAAATCTACCATCATGTTAAAATAAAAGAAAGAACATGTATTGAAAAAAAAAAAAAAATTCAACAAAAATTTTAGAGAAATAAAAGAAAAACCTTGTGCGATTCAAGTGGAGCATCCAAGAGCATGTCACCAAAGTACTCTCGACAATACTGGGCGATTTTGGCCTGTTGCGATGAGTTGCAGTGGTTTTCAAAGCTGAGTATCACTGGATATTCGGACGTTTTGAAGGCACTCTCAGCTATCGCCTCTATTACATCGCGCGCATAAATTTCTGGCACGAATGTGTACCTATCGGGAAACAATGCGCTCGCATTATTAGATGTCAGTTGATTAGCACACATATTTTTGCTTTTACGCGATTGCGTGTTGGACTTGGAGTGTTGTAGGAAATTACCCATGAACGATGACAGGCTCGTCAAATTTGCCATTCCAGAAATCAAGCTCCACACATCTGCAACCTGCCAGCAAACACTGCCTGTATATCTCGACTGAACTCTTGCCTGTCAGTTGGTGGCCTAGAAAAATTTGTGCATCCAATTTAATATTAATGTGCAAATAAACTTAATAATGTGCAATAAACAAAATGAATTTCAAAAGATGAATAATGATTCAAATGAGTAAATAGCTGTTCCAATTATCTTTCAGTTAATAAAGTCAGTCTCCTGCGAACCGCAATTTAATTTCTTGCAAACTGTCATCTTTAATTACATCTCAACGTGATCTATTGTTTTCGTGTAAGCAACAATGTTAAAGGAAAATTAATTGACAATTAGCATAGTGTTATCTCGAAGTTGATCCATGAAAAGCAAGTACAAATGACAGGCGCAACTTGAGACCCACTGGCAAGAGGAACTTTACATGGGAAAACTGTTCTGAGTTTTGAATGAAAAATTATATGCTGATGTTCCGTTGGATTTCAAA
This sequence comes from Trissolcus japonicus, assembly GCA_030522925.1. Lineage (NCBI taxonomy): Eukaryota > Metazoa > Arthropoda > Insecta > Hymenoptera > Scelionidae > Trissolcus > Trissolcus japonicus. The sequence continues at coordinate 24,592 of JAPYZS010001047.1, read as the reverse complement.
TTGAAAATTTGAAATTGAAAACAAGCCAGAACTTTTGTGGGCAAACTGTTTGTTTATTTTTGAATGCAAAATGATTGCGTTTAACAAAAAGTAGATACCAACAATTTTTTTCTTCCATTCATGTATGTAAACTAAATTGTTCCATTCATTGTGAATAAAAAAAAAGTAGGTCACGCAGAGTCAATATTTAAAGCCAACTTTTTAATTAACTAACAAAAAAAAAGTGTAAAAATAATAATACATCGATATGACGAAAGAAATCGTTCATTAATTAGTCAATAACGGAATCGAAATTGAACCATTTACGGGACATTTTAAAAGAATTATGAAAAATTAAAAAAATTGCAGCTACCTGTTAAATAAGTATTGTGACTAGAATTGATGAAATAGTGTGCTAGTGACTGTTCCATGTCATCACAAAGTTCAAATTTTGAGACAGCGACGATCGGATTGTCGCGGCTCATGAGGTACCGCAAAAAGCCGTCAAAACTGAGTTGTCCTTTGGCCGCGTTCGTTTTGTTCGGCTCGTATTGATTAATAATTTCGAGCGCCTGGGCGGTGTTCGCAAAAGGGTGTAAAATTTCATTCAATCTTGGATCCCTCTGGGTCTTGTTGAGGAAATCAACGAGCTGCGCTGCGGACATGAGCTTGCGTTTGCTCGTATTTCCCACGAAACTCTCGAACACCTTCTCAACGTCCGTGCGTTGGGTCAATGATTTGTAGAAGTTGAAAAAATCCTCGAATTGAAACTTCGACAAAGATATTGAATCGTTCTGCAAAAAAAAATACAACCAAACGAAAAATGTCAATATCATTTCAGTAAAATTCGCTTGCTATTAGTTAACCACTTTCTAATATACTGTACGAACTTTTTCATCAACCGATATTAATATCAGATTTCTTATCGCGTATAAAAGCGCGGAAACAAAATCAAAGAAAAAATCTATGAAGCATGAAGCATGAATGAAAAAGAAGAGCGGAGTTATAGAAAAAGTTGTTTGATGGGTTGCAATTTATTAAGAGTTCACCTGCTCTTGCGCGACGCGATGAAAAATTTATTTTCGCGACGAAACCGCCTGCTTTCCCAGCGAGGCCATTTGTCAACGGCGCCCCTGTCTTTTGTCATGTTTTCATAAATAACACAGATGTTAATGTATTGGCGTACACGCGTGTTTATATAAAATAAACGCTAAATTATTACATCGCAATCACGAAAAACCACTTTACGTGCCAAAACAAAATGAGTCGAAGCTCGGGCGCCCGTCCTTTTTTGTCAGACGAGTATTGATTAAATATTCAGTGCGGAGTAGATTTCGCGGGTCCCATCGATTAAATTCGCTACTCAGACTTCCATTTAGGAAATGTTCATTTTCATTTTTTTTTTTTTTTTTTTTTGTAAAATAAAACTAAAACGACTTTTCCTTTGACGTCGAAAAATCAATTTTATTTCAATATTAAATCTTGAATTATTCTTTAACTAGAGGGCAAAGAATTCCATACTCTGATACATTTAAGAAACGTATAAAAGATAACAAAGATTATTTTCGTTTCAATTCGCCTTATTCACAATTTAATTATTTTTTTCACAGACAACATCGTGAATTTTATTTAATAATGTTGAAAAAAAACATTAATCCATTGTTAATGGGTTTGCCCTCAAGATACATTTTATTTGCACTCTGGGATACAATACTTGTCCGACTGTACCTCGTCAATATTGTACTCATAAAAGTTTATTTGAACATTTTCCATCGCAACGAAATTGTAAAATATATATTTACTAGTCTTATGACTTTTCATATGAAAATAACATTTGCGATATCGAAATTCTTCGTAGCGAACATCCGACTTGATACTTGTTCGTTGACTTTTATTCAAATAATCTCAGTGCAATACATTTTATTCCCAAAGAAAAAGTACAAGATCAATAATCTTAAGAGAGAAAAATTATGTTATCAAATGGTGTAACAAATGCTGGCTGCGGGTCGTCGCCCCGCAAGCCGTTTGATTAACCAAGATAATACGAAACTCCGATACCCGAACGCATTAGTTGCCTCTATAAGTATTAATAGCAGGTATTAATCACGCAACAAAATCAAATTGATACGGATGGACGGTCGATTGAAAAAATCACCCCGCACTCGGGTTTCCTGTAATGGCATTATTTTTTTCTCTCTCGTTCGACGCACGCGACACGTCGTTGACTTTGACTGGAAAAAAAATACTTCACCTTCCCGGACGGTAAGCCAGAAATATCGAGAGCCTTTTCCACACGTTTTCTGTCGTCCTTGCTCTGCGCGAACATCTTTATGATACTGAAAGACAAAACAGATTATACAATTATTTATTTTCTACGCTCGGTGTTCATCTTGGCCTCAATTTTATTGTGACGAATAATATTATGATTAAAAATCACAATTCAAAATGAAGATTGAAACAAAACTCGATCCCATTTTTTTATATAACTAAATATAAAATAAATTTCAAATAACAATTGCATAATGTTGAAATTAAATAAGAAAATTGCGCGTTACTTTTTAACTGCAATCTTGTCCTGTTTGTCAGTCGTCAATGTAAGTCGGGTATGGGCTTTTTGTAAGAACATCGTCGTGCTGGTGTTGAGCTGGGTGAGATTGTACGCCAGTTGCAGGAGCTCGTCCGTCCATTGTCGTGCTATCTCGGCGCGGGTTGTGCAAAAGTTGATGAACGTCGTGTTTACAAAGTCAGACCCGTAACAAATCGTCACCGTCTTGTCCTCTAGCGAATCCTGCGATCCCATCGTTACACATGATTTCAGCTTGGGATCCTGAAACCGAAAACATTTTAACATGAAATGATGTTCTGCAAATTCTCATTAAGATTGTTATTTTCTAAATATATCTTAAGTTACATCTTCTATAGATTTCATGTCACGTATATTAATGTGTTATAATGTTTTTTTCAGATATTTGTTTCAATTTTGTTATGAAGGTATTATTCAATTTGTGATGACGTTTGTCTTCAACGGAGATAACTCATATAAACCATCATGTCCCTTGAACCAACGTTTGAATCAAAGCGTTTGAATCAATCACCATATTCGCTGAAGACCTTAGGGTAATTTCAACAAAGACAATTCCGTGAGTCTACACACTTGATATCTGCATTATGCAACCGCAATAGCTGACGAGTTTCTCGGCGTGATCCTTCTCTCAGCACTGTGTGCAAAGGAGTTTTCATGCATGAGACTGTCGTCCTATATATATTCCACGAAATAATTCTTGAACTTAATTAAATTACCCAAATCTAAATATCAGAACTACTTATAACTTGATGAATTTCGATACTTTAGTTAATCTGAAAACAATAAAATACCAAAGTGGATGAATAACTTTTCTTTTCAGCAGTCGACGAACATCTGGAAATAAATATTTTGTTACAAAACTGGAGGTGAACATTGAAGTGTGGAAGTTTGTTACGAACTTAAAAGCAAGAGAAAGAGTTAGAGGCGTGAAAGTAAATTTGTGTTGATTAATTTAAATTAATCACATGATGGTAGTTTGAAAAGAGGTTTTGATGTTGATAGCAAAAAACGGAGACATTCATTAGTGTAATGTTTTATCGACATTTTTTTAATACAGTGTGATGTAATGCAGTCGTAAAATAATTGTAAAAAGATTTTATGCTTCATTCCATGATATAGAAGTTATGACATTCTGCGAAGCCATTATAAGGGACAATTTTGATATCTAACGATACCTCAACTTTTCCTCAACTCTAATTCAATAAAGTTTTCAATCTAGAGTGATTTGTTTCACAATTAATATTTCAATTTCAAAAGACCGAGTAAAAAACATTATTTTGTAATTTTTTTTTAATAAAAATTGTATCATTTAATCTCAGGTGAATGCATAAATAAATTCAGAAACAAATACATCATTCGTGCATCAAATGTTAATTTTTTCACATCTCATTTGTGTCACGTAGCAGCGTTCTCCGCAAGTTGGGTCGTATATCACTCTGCCAAAAGTCACCTCTTGGACACAGCGCTCTTCTTGACCAAAATTAATTATTACTATCCTGGGGAACCAAGATTTTCAATTAACCCATGGTCAGAAACAAAAGGAGATAAAGTTGTCAAATGTGAGGTGAAAAAAGCAGTAAAGTCCTTCTTGTTTATTTCGTTGATTTTACCCCGACAATTTTTATTTATTTATATTTTCTTTTTAATAAAATTTACATCTAGAATTTAAAGTTCAGATTGAAAAGTTTTTAGAATTATATACTGTACAAGAAGAGTGAAAGGAATGAAAATTGATAAACATGTCGCAGAAAAAGGCAGTGAAAATTGAATGTCTAGGAAAAGAGAGGTAACATTTTGCGAGATTTAAAAGTGATCGATAGGGGTGCGAACAAATGAAAAGGTTCCAATAATTTACGACGCTCAGTTTTATCGGCGTTCGTTTTCTCATAATTTATTCAAACACACAAATTTATCGTGCCACGTGCAATCAAATTAGGATGCTAGCGAGTTGTATAATTTTGTTATTAAAACGAAACAACAATGAACACGCAATAATTAAACCAATCCCTCCGTTTTTAATTTGTCTCGTGAAAATTACTTTTTCTCCTACGAATAACCGCGGATCACGATATCTAGGACAGGTGTAGATGAAGAGATTTACGCGGTGGGATTTTATCACACTTTCACACGGTCACGAATGTCACCATCCTTAGGCGAATTAATTGCACGATTTATAAATCCTGCAAGCAGTGTGAATTATGAATGATTTTAATGTTTCAAATTGTAATCGATATTTTTGATAAATGAAAACGGCCTGTAAAGATAATGAATATTCCACGCCCGCATATTTTATCATGATTTCTGAAGACCAATCCAACTCGCAGATAATAATTTTACACCCATGGTAAATTAATCAGGAAAAGAATGAATCGTTATTTTTCAATTATTTGCCATGTACGATAATTATATGGACTTTAATTAATACAACCGAGGTTATTATAATCGATCAAGAACGAAAATCAAAATACCATACAGCAAAATGTAATTATTTTAATTAAAACTGATATATCGTTCACGCGTGAAGGAATTTTTCCCCCTCGACTCTTCTTTGTTTTCTCTGAATTTGTTCAAGTCTTGAAAAATTATACATCATATAATGTATGGAAGTTCCCTATGGAATATTTTTGCAAAATCGATAAACAAGCTCATCAATGCGTACATAAAAATATCGTAGAATAAAAAATACGATTAAATTCCTTTCAGCCAATAAGGAAAATAATTAATGTCATTTGGTTGTATTTAATTTTGATTAAAAAAAAACCTAAAATGATATTGAATCATTTGTGAATTTCCGTTTGTGTAAAAATGTAAACAAAAATGATTCAATAATTTGTCATCACCTTGTTTGATCACCATCGATATCGATTATTCATTACAATAATTAACATGCAAGAAACACTTGATCCCGATTTAAATTTAACTTAAATAGCTCAATAAAATGTTAAATTCCATCCCTTCCACTTCACCCCACCTCCCCAACTTTTTGTAGCTTTTATAATCCGAAGACGGAAAAACCCATGGGAAATTCGAACTCGGGTAATTGCAAGTTATATAAATTCAACAAAGTGTGCGGAATTAAATTGAGAGTTATTGATTAACTCGATGGAATTTTACATGTTTCATATTTTTATTTGAAAAAAAAAAAGTCCGTCGGTCTTTTGTATAATACTGTCTCCGTTTTCCTGGAAGTGACGCAAGATTGACTTGTTTTCATTTTATCGAGTCAAAAGGTAATGAAAGACCTCAAAATCATAAGCCACGTGAGACGGCTTATAAAGACGCTGGTTTTCAATTGGGAAACTTTGAGAGATCGTCTCAGTTGCAAAATCAAAAGGCAACAAAAAGAATTACTCCTTGGCATATAATAGAACTGACGACTAGGATTCTGTCTTACTTGTGCGAAAATTTTCCCAAGTTACGTCAGCCCTTTGAACAATATAATAACTCAACCCAAGTGTATTATTGTTCAAATATACTATGTAGGCGGCCCTCTCCTACCATACTAATCTTTTTATGCTGTCTTTTGCACTGGGCGGTCCTCGCTCGACCGAGGGTTGGAAAATATTTATCCAACATAATTCATTTCTTTAATACGTAATATGCATCAAAAGCCGTCAACCTTGAACAATGATAACCCAAGTTGCGACCCAACGACGGCGAATAAAATGATGTAGTCGATTATAAAAAAAAAAAAATAACGCCGTGGCACAATGAATAACAAGTATCTGATATAAATTCAGAATCGATCACATCATTTGACGACGCTGCAAAATTTCGACAACCACTTGATGGGCAGACGGAAAAAAATGTCACGACACCTCAAAAAGCTCTAATTTCAAGCTCGAATAACGATGCGATTGATTTTTCAATTGGTGTAACTGAAAATTGACAATTCCATCTGGGAATCGGCGAATTTGTTATTGTTACAAATTTTGTACAAGTCAAATGACAGGTTCTTTATTTTCGTTCGTTTTGATTTTGCAAAAATCTTTTCGATCGACTACGCAGCCTTGGACAGAATTTCAACCCCAAATGTGATTCATTACCCTTGAGAGTTAACTTGAATGAGCAGCCTTCGTTGGTTATGGAAAATGTATCGCGTCACGAATACGCCTTTCGTCGTTAGAAACGCGATGAAATGTAGGGTAATCGAACAATAGTCATTCTCCTTTCAATAATTATCAGTTGCCCTCATAATGCAGTGCGTTAAAATAAATAGAGATGATCCCACGTCGACAATATAAACAAACGCAACTTTTATTTGTTCAATCTGTAATTTTTCCCTTAACTCCTCTCGTAAATAATCTGTAACTAAGTCAGATATACGTGTCAACATAAAAAATGATTGCAGTCCAACCGAAAAGTTTTCTGGGACGATATCATTGCGTTCGCCTGGGGAGTTGATACAAATAAATATATAAAACGTTTAGTACTTTTCCGATGATAAATTCGGTTTGGTAACTCTCCATTGTATACCCATAAAACTGGAACTGCGGTATAATAGTTAAAATATAAGGGGGCGAATTTTACCCTTACGAAAATTGAATTCATGAGTATCTTTATTACAAGACGACCTCTCAATTTTTTTGATACTTTAATGAACAATTCAACTCTTAATACACGCTGAACCTTAACATTTATTATTATATTGGTCTGACAAACCCAGAAACTATATTTTACAGCTTTTAGAATAAACATTCAATTTAGAAAATGAATTTATAATGACATTGATATAGCCATGGAAGTACAATTATCATTAAGCCAAATTAATTAATTGTTGTGTTTAAAAGTTATTGATAATAATATGAAAACACTAAAAAAAGGATTAACTTAAAAAATGAATAAATTTATAAATAAATTATGAATAAATAAACAAACTTATGAATAATATAGCAATGTGTATAATAATATTCGTAAACATTTACTTCCATCTCATTATATCAATCATTTTACCGAATCTTGATCGACCAATATGTGGTTTCCATTAGTGGTTTTCGTTCCATTGTATATTCGACACTTACAATGAATGAAACATCTGCAAATTTTGCATTCATGTCTAACTGGTCAGTAGAAAGTGGTCAATTTTCTTCTTTGCAGTTTTTGTTTGTACTATATAATGAAAGCGCTCATTAAATAATACGTAATACAAACTTTAAAATTTGAACATCGTTTTGAAAGTAAATTTCAAAGTGAGTATATGCTCATCCTCATCATATTAGTTCTAATTTGTGAACAACTTTCTATTAAAACTAATTACGTTATCGTGTGTTAAAGTGTTTTTTTTGTTTTAAACATCACCAAAAAGTTTCATTCTCGTTGAACCAACTTGACCATCACCTTTAGCTATTTTTGTTCAAAACAGTAAAAATGTGCTAAACGTAAATTTCCCTACCATTTTTTTTCCTCTTTTCCTGAAAATATTACAGTCGTGACTAATAAAATCAAATTGTTTGGATTTTCATTAAAAACTTTTATTTTCATATTCCGTGGTTGGCATTGACCAAATTTTTAACTGCAGCTTGTTGAAATCGTTCAGATTAGCAAGTGTCTAATTTAGTTGACAACTTCTATCATTAACTATAATAACTTGTTTAAGAAATTTAACGTTACTTTTGACTAAACTTTTGCAGAACGCAGGATCTCTAGGTAAAGCTTCGGTTAAAGTTTGTTTGAAAGTCGACCGACAGGGGCTTCAGGCATTGAGAATTGTCAGATGAAAAATCCGTCTGATGAATCAAAAACATTACTCGCAACCGATGAAATGATGTTTTCCGTGGTTTCAACGAGTGCAAAATTAAAATCATCTCGCAAAATCTTGTTTTGATTTCATAAATATTTTGTAAATGGTTCGTTTCGCTTGTGAAAATAAAAACAACTAAGCGAGTGTTTATGAAACGAGAAAAAGTCATGAAATTGTTATATAAATAAATATATATATGTATAAATAAATATCTCATCCCCTCGGAGAAAATCGTAGTAACCAAGCAAAAAAATTATTATATAATAAATCTCACCCGGGGAAACTTTAACAAGAATATCAGAACTTCTGACTCTAAAACCAAATAATATTCAGATTCATACGACGCGCCTTGCGTTTGAAAAATTTTATAATTCTCCGAAAAAAATTGCAACTTGTAACTTCTTTTGTTATTTCGTTAACCGGCGTAATTTTCATTTACCAAGCGTTGCCCAAATGGCATACGCAAGCTTAGCTTGAATTTGTATGCATATTTATAGACACTTGTACGAAATTTGCATTTTCAACTGTTTAGCAAACGAAGCGCAAATTTCTCAACCTGAGAAAAAGTTAATGTGGTCATCAGAAAAAATATACCCTCAGCGTATAATAAACAAGGCAAGATGTAAATTCAGTTGCTTTTTATTGTGTTATATCAAAAAAGCCGAGGCAGACATTGTTCGTAGGATAATTTTTCATGAAACATATTTATTGTAAGTTTGAGAGAAAAAGCGGTTTCAAGTTAAAAAAATTTACCCGCTTTATACTCGGACACTTGTCAAATAAAGAAAAAAAGAAAAAACAGAACTTTTACTGCAGTGAACACAAAGACGTGGCCACTTGCAGAGTTCCTTGAAAATTGCCAAGAGAAAAAGCTGTGCTAAAATATTGAATGCTTCATATTTGAGCCACTTTTACACAAGAACAAAAAAAACCTTTGTTTCCGTTTATTTAAGCGTGTATTTTGAAATTTCTGAGACTGTCGCGAAACTTGCTCAAGTATACAGCAAAACAGACTTGTAGAAGAGCATTAGAATAATTTAAAATTCTTTTTTTTTCTACATCAGAAAACCAGAGGTTTGAAAGTTCGCTCGCAACACGTACCGCAGTGATTGCGGAATTTTGTTTGTGACGTTGCGATAGTCAAAATGATAAACTTCGAGTGCAGATTTAACAGCGCTATTAATAAACAGCGCGGTGTAATTAGGCGGTCTTCGGAATAACTGGTAAACTTACATGGAATTCGATCTTGTAAATTGTTTATTCGACGCTAATAGCCCCGAATGATGCGACGAATCGATTGATGTTAATAATTTGACAAGCCGTAAAATTAATATCTTAAGCATTACAAGGACAAGTCCTGGCTTGCCGCCAGAAAGGACCTCGAAATGGGTTAATGTGGGCTTCAGGTACACCCTTTGCACTAATTTATCCATTTTTCTCAGATGAAAATCTATTGCTCCAGGACAACTGCACACGATTAAAAAATTTATATCAATTGATTCAACTCTAATAATAAGTGTAACCTTTTCATTGAGTCTACAACGCCAGAATAAACAATTTTTCCACCAAACAAATAATTCAGTCGTTTCTTTTTCAAGACGTTTTTTGTTCGTTTAACAATTCATTGGCCCAACCTTCTTTTTTAATTTTTTGGTCAATTTTTTTTAATATTATTTTTTGTTTCTGAAAGAAAGAAGGAAATAGTTTCACGAACGGTTTGTCAAAACTCAAATCTGTCTCATCTCGGGGAGTTGCGTGCAATGTTGATTCGATTCCAAATGATTTTTATCGGGACTGAACACTCGTCGGAGTTGGAAGGTCGACGCTTCAAGCCGATGATAAGATAACGGAAAGTGTGCTGAATTCAAGAACACACAAGCGCAACATCCATCAGGTTTCATCGAAGTAAGTTATCAGTTGTTTCAAGCTGTTGCAAAAGCTAATCACTCTAATCAGCTGTTCGAAAAAGTAATCGATTTGATCGCGGTGCGTAAGTTCGAAATCGCCATTAAAAGTTTTGCGTACGTCAAAAAAGCTGATAAAAGAAAAAGAGAGAGGGGAGAAGTTGGTGGTATGGTGTATTCTGGAAAATTGTTTATTACAGAGCGTTATATTTTTCCAGATGATCTGAATTCATGATCATGTATAACTGTGAACGTGCCTTTTTTTATACGTCCGCAGTCATCCAAGGCATTACGTAAACGAGTCCCAAACCATGCATCCAACGAGCACGATCGATAATCGTGAATTTTAGAGGAACGAATCGGTCGCAAGAGGGCGACGAATGCGGTTATTTATGAACACGAAAGCATCCTGTTTAACTGCAGCCCGCATCCGCCGACGAAAAAATGCGGTGATTTGACAAAAATTGTGACTGATAAAAAGTTGATAAATAAGAACGAGCTGCTACGCGGACCATTGGTCTAACCATTTTCTTTCCAATGTGATCCCCAACATAATTCCAGAGGTGCAATTTTTCAAAAATTGTCATATTTTTTATGCTCTTCTTATCTTGTTTCTGATATTGTCATGTCAGTTTTTTGATCTTGATTCCTATTTTTGTGATTAGTACTGTTATATTAGTTTTGTTATATTTTCGGATTGTTGAATAAAACAATTTAGAGACAAAAAAATGATCGAATTTCTTGAATTCTTCAGTTCCACTAGGAGAAGTCATCGTTCTCTTTACAGTAATTCTTTTAAGCTGCAGGTTGAGAAGGGTTAGTCTACGCCTAAATGAGTTGGCAATCAGTCAAACGTCTTCCGGCACCGAGTAACCATTTGCAAAAAGGGAGAGGTGAATAATTGAGATAAATTTGGAGGATAATGAATCATTTGAGTAAATTTGACTTCTGAACATGCAAAAAATTTATCGATCATGTTCTCAAATTTATTAGAATTCTAAGACTCCCAAGCGATCACTTGTTTTTTCAATCATCAATCAAAAAAAAAAGAAAAAAAAAAGGAACCAACCAAAAATGACAAAAAACTTTCAACTCTTAAATCTGTTCAACTTTCTTTCTTTTTTTTATTTGTAAAGTTCAAAGTTTAACTTTGGCAAGTTTTTCTTCTCGTGGAGAAGTAAATAAATATTTGATTCATTTATTTGGATTTTGTTTAAAACGTTGCAATTTTTGATAAATCACAAATGAAATAGAATGGATATGAGATACAACATAACGAAAATCAATTTTAATTTAGCAATCCAGTCAATTTGGTTGGACGTCCAGTTAAATATGTAAACGACAGGTCCTGCATGTTTAATACGGACACCGTTTAGCGTCGGTAATCAGGACCAGCGTGATGACACAGCTTATTTTGGCTTCAACTTTTTGATTGCAATTCATAATGTTTTACAAACAAAACAATTACAGTTACAATAAATAACTACATAATTCAAACAGGGAAGCAGCTTGAAGTTGAATACTATTTTGACAAATTGCCCTTACTCGGTGACCATAGTTACCAGTTCAGCTCCCGTAATTGGGTCAAATTTTGATTACCACCCACGACTTCTAGCCTTGTAAAACACTTTATTGACCTGTAATTACTTCATATGATGAATCAGAAGAAAAACACTTTCGAACGATTGAAAACTACTTCTTTTGTTTATTTCATTAACCAATCAACGTGCATCATCCGAACATATTGTTTATTATAACCGCAACAAAGCAATCATCAAACGACGTTATTTACATTTTTAACAACATGTACCACAATTTTATCAATTCTTTTAATCACTTAAAACTGCATCACATTTGAAATTCATATGTTTTATGCTCGATATGTATGCTAATAAAATTAAGAGAAAAACATTAAAAAGCACTGAAATGAAATTACAATTTCGATTGTTTTGAATCCAATAATTGGGTGATTTTTAAGCTAGAATTTAATCACTGTTTTTCAATTTCATTTTCTAATTTGTACTTTATAAAAAATGTGCGAACATTCAACACAAACATGTACTTTGCTCCAAATGTTTATCCGACGATTACCCCTGTAACGTTTGTCCTGCATCATTCCCGTTTCGATGTGAACGTAGATCGTGATAGTGCAATACGCCCGGGGTAGTGAGTTTCCGAAATGATTAAAAAGCAGACAAAAGGCGCTGCAACGACGCAAAGAAAGCAAACAGATGACAATCCGCAACTGGCAAACTAGCTTTCAGGCTTGTGGGATTCATCATGAGAGATTAGCGCTGTAAATAAGGATCGCACGAAAATCCTTCATTGAATATAAATACCCCGGGACCTTGGGGTATTCCTTCTTTTTTAGGACGAATTGAAATAGGGACGTCGACGGTTTCGTTAATATTGCATCCTCGTCTTGTGAAAATTTGATGATGATCATTGTATAAGAAACTGAGTTGATATTTGGCCTAGAAAGACTGTCCGCGCTGTTTAAAAGTTCATAACAACCTATGCCCTATTAATATACGTGACACATCTCGTAAGGCAAGGCACTATTTGAGAGTGCATGGAGAATTAAGAAAAAAAAATATTTTGCAACGGCCATTAATTACATGCGCGGACATATCTTTTCGATGCTTTTCGCGAGCGATCAAAGGTGAAAAGTTTCCAAGCTCTCTGGATACGCTGTGAAAACCGGGACAAAAGTTCTCGCGTTTTTATCAGACATGTCACTTTGCAAAAAATTACTTTATGCTTGCATTTATTCGTGTTTCTTGCCAAAGAAAAGCTTGTCCGAAGACTAAGGCGTAAACTTTTTTTTTAAGATAGGAAAAGTTTGAAAAATAAAATGGAAAAAATGCACTGACAGGACGAAGCCATAGGGGCAAGACTTGGTTTTACTCGCTGATGATCAAGATATTACACTGTAGCCATTATTTATAGTAAAACGACCATGTTCCACAGTGTTATAGAAAAAAATAATTGCTAGTGAAATTGACTAGTTAAAAAGTTGTAGTCCACTTGTTATACTTTTTCTTGTAAAACATAGTGGGACATAATTTGTTATCACAAAATTTATAGTCAATTTTTGCTACGAAAGTTTTAGTTGCGCCAAAGATAACTTCTGACTTTTAGCCAACTTGTGGGCACATGCATCAAGTCATGGAATTCGAAAAATTTTATTGTAAATTTAACAAAATTCGATGACACAGTCAAGAGCCATCATCAAGTTTCTGTTTCTTGTCGGTTTAACAATTTTATGCCTTCAATGTGTTCATGGACTTTAAAATCAGTTATGTATTTAGTAGCAGCGAAGCTCGTCAATTTTTATCCATAAATTTTCATTTTCATTTGTTGTTCCTACTCAAGTTTGATGTCTGTATCCTATAAAACAAGATACAAAGCAACATCTTTTTATTACAGTCAACTTGAGTGCAACGCTGTCATAAAAAAAAGTTCACTTTTATTTAAAAAACGTATATGAAAATGGATATTTCAAAAAGATTAAATTGGTTACAAAAATGGAGGCGGCACAAAGTGTGTTTGTTTGTTTTGCATAAAAGATTTGTCACCTTGGGTATCTTGGCGTATTTTCCAGTCCGGGCGTCTCTTATGATGGCGATGTCTAGGATATCCACTTCGTTGTGTTGATCTATCCAGTGCAAATAGAAACCATACTTGTCGACCTTCAGTGTAACTGGCGTTGCCACCCCAGTATCCTATAAGCAATACAATCCGTCAGAAAATACACTTCTCCAGGGCAAAAGGAAGTTTGTAAATCCTAAACAACTCAAAACGTATCATACAAAAAAGTTCATTCACAAACTCGAAAATGTTTTCAAGCAGCTATACAGAAAGGAGGAAAAAATGAAACTGAGTTTCCGTATAGAGAACTCGAAACTTCTCGACGAGATGAAAACGTTTTCGCGAGTTTTTAATGCATCCACAATTTATTTGATCGGTATAAAAATAAGTGCCAAGTCTAACAATTGGACATGAAAAATGACCTGTGAGTGAATTTTTCAAACTATAATAATACTCATAAAACTTTTTTTATACCTCCTAGTAACAGGGCAAAAATGTGGCTATTTTCGCCCTGTTCCACGATACAAAAAACACCGAAATATATACTATTGTAGGATTATTTTCACATAATAAAAAGAACTCATTTTTAAGTTAAGATACACTTGAATCAATTTTTCGATGAACATTGTTTCTTAAATGTAGAAAATTGTCAAAGAAAATCTCCTATCAAGAAGTTTGATTATTGGCTATTATTATTATCAAGATATTAATATCAAGAAAAATTTCTTAGATCGGAAAAATAATTTTCAAGAAAGTTCAACAGAACGTTCAGTATACGAGATTTTATAGGTATATCCGTGTACATAAGATAAAAATGCATTGTATAAAAATGAAATTATAACAAATATTTGAGGAGTGAAAGAATTGAAGCGTGGTTACATAATAAAATCCTGATGGCGCATATGAACTACGCATTATTGGATCTGTGAACGAATTTCTCTGAACAAATTTTAATCACCGTGAAGTATAGACATCTGTTGACAATCATCTTATATAGATTGGATTTTCATTGTTTTAGAGTTTCACATCTCAGGGTTCAGTAAACACATACCAAAATGAACTTTTGGGTTTCCCCAAAATATGTATAGCGTGTACACGGTCTTATGCACCGCTTGAATCAATACCATGTACAAATAAACATTACCGCTCGAATGAACGTCTGACTTTTGATTGCAAACATTTTAAAAGAAAATATTCGTAACCGAATAAATGTCAAGACTACAAATGTCGCCAAAAATTATTGACGGTACAAATTGACTTCGTACGAAATAATATTTACTCATCAGAACAGAACTTACCCTCAGATCGGAATGAACAATTTTCTGCGACGGCAGAGAAAAGTTATTTACTCTAACCAGATCTTTTTCTGAGTGCTACAAAAAAATTGAATCCCAAGTACAAAGCGGTCTCGGAAGAAGAGCAAGAAAAAAAATCATTTTTCATTCAAATGATCCTTGACAGGCGATGGTACGTTTTTTTTTTTTACAACCTATGATAGAAAATTTTTTTCCAACGTCAAATCCGATTACAACGTTCGGATCACATAAACCGCGGTGCATCTTTGTTAACTATGTGGGGCTTTGTTACACGGTCACGAAAACATTGTCGAGAATATTTACGTTAAGATTGATTCCCTTTAAATTATCAAGACAGATATTTCGCGACAAAGAGATGCACATAAAAAGGCACTGAATTTCCACTCGCACTTTCCATTACGAGCTGCGAACATGAATCCAGAGCTCCCAGAAACACAACTATTCGATTCATCCGCCGAATTCTTAATCTGCGAACAGGGAGTACGTCGTCGTTCTCGATCTTGCAAGATTATTAAGCCAAAGAACTTTTTGATCAAAGAGGCCAGAATTCCTCGACAAATTCCACACGTTTGAAAGGTATTTGAGTTTCTCAGTCATTTCTTGACATGCAGCGAATTTCCGAAAAAAATCTCTCAAAGCGGAACATCTGACAAAAGGTATATTTTTACATACATCATCGGTTCAATTTGACCCAGGCACAAAAAACATATATCACACATCTATAACACATATATGTCACGCGATTATATATGCAAAACATCAATGTATACAAAATAGTATATACTGCATAAAGTTATGCACAGACATATGTGTCGTATGTTTCTTTTTGTCCGAGAATTACATCTTTTCAATGACAAAATAATTAGTAGATAATTTTACTAAATTTCATCCTGATTAAAGTGATAAACGCGTTATTTCATACAAAGCGTATGATAATATAATAATAATAAGCGAGTTATAAATCCCATACTATCGTGATGCGAAATTATGCCATTAACAAAATAATGACGTGGATGCGGTGAATGGAACGTTTAATTTGTCAATTATTAAAAAAAATGTCATTTTATTTTTCCAAATGAATTGATCAAATGCTTGAAAAGCCATTTTTGCGAAAAAATATTATTAATTGAGCTTTTTCTGGTAGCCATTTAGATAGCCTCTTATCGCCTCTAATTGGACCGCTCATTCGTTTCGGGATGGAAAAAGCTGCGTTTTTAAATCAGCAAAGAAAATGACTTTGCTTGATTTGCAAAATTGCTTCCACTGACTTAATAAATAATTTAAACATCGTTTTCCGTCATAACAAATCTGTTCATTTTCAGCGACACTTACATTTGGTACGCGCCGGTAGAGCCAACCCGGGATTTATTAATCAGTATAAACAAACATTTAACTGCAGTTCAGCAGCTTGTTTATGCACGGCAAATGCATTTCAAAAAATTACTTTGTGCTTTGCAAATATTACCTTAATACTTATGAAGTAGGTCTTTTGAAATAACACGCGCTAATGATGGCGCTGTTTTCAACAAATAAACGAAATGTCTGCGATAAAGGCTGATAATCAAGTGACAATCAAGACAGGTTTTTTGTTGAAACCAGTTAGATCGACCGACCGTGATTGTATCAATTTTAGATTTCAAACGAAAGTTCAACGAGACGGACTTTTACAAATAACTCTTGTTTGATTGATGAAAATCTAATTCGACACATCAACAAGCGTCCCTGATTAACAAGAAGTTACATCTGGAATCAAATCTGCAGAGTGTCTAATCGAGCAATCTTATTATACGATTCTTAATTAGTTAGGCTTACAAGATACATTAATAGACTTTAAAGTGGCAAATCTAATTAGCTATCAAGAATTCATGCTTAAAACCATCACAGAATATGAAATTAGGAAACGTAATTAAAAATCCCCGACCGGGGATATTCTCCGCAAGGAATCGCTTTAATTATACTTTTTTATCCCAAACAAATCACAGTGAAAGACATTAAAAATTACCCACCCTTGCGTGACCAACCCTCTGATAATATACATTTCGCGTACACTCTCTGAAAAATGTCATCTTGATCTGGTTAAATCCAGCTATACTTGTATCAAACCTTTTTTCCCCGATTTCTTTTTTCTCTTGTTTCTCTACGAATGTGACTTTTTTTTAAATTCACTTTATTCACTCGAAACCAAATCGGATTGCAGGCCGTGTTCCAAAAAATACAATAAAAAAAAGTTGCACATTCTCGGATACCCTTCATCACGCTATCAATGCACGGAGCCCCAATATTTGTCGCCATTATTCAAATGAACAATGCTATATTTCAACATCGGTATTCTTTTGCACCGAGGGATGATGAATCGGTGCGATAAGTCATTTGTGGTAACTCAGATATTATCATTGTGGCATGCCATTCTGTGAAGCGTTCCAATGGATAGGTTCGATCAGGAGAGCGCCACTTCCGTATAAGAAATTGTATGGTCAAGTATCCGCAAGGCCGATGGTCACTTTGAAAAGAACCTTTAGAAATATTTTTTTGCTTAGGAAATGTTTTTATTCAAAATAGGTATTTTAAAATCAAGGTCTCCTGAGATTTTAGGGTCTGAATGAATACTAGAGAAAAAGAACGAAAGATTGAAACTCATTGGTACGTTTCATTTTGAATTCCGTGTTTATCAAGTGATTTACGTGGAATCAAACATTTTGGCCCACGTTAAATACATGAAAATTTATGGTAATGCGTGATTATTATGTCTAACGCGTTGCTCGGTTTGTATTGATCAGTACATCGTGAGAGAGGATGATCGTATCTGCAATATATTATTCGCCATCAGGTTTAGATTTAAATGACTGCAACTCTGATTGATTGTTCATAACCGACCGTGGCGAGTATGTGTTCTTGCCATCTCAGCATGGTCAACAAAATGCTGATCATGTAAAAAAATTAATGTGACATATTGCAAATGTATATTATGTACACACAGATTACATATATAATCATATTTGTGAGCATATATGTGATACATATGTTTATACATCTCATATATCTCGACATAAATATTACATAAAGTTGCATTTTACATAATGTCAACATAAATGTTGACTGGATGAAATGAATATTGCATCTATGTAAAATTGAAATGATATTTCTATAATGTATTCATCACATTCACAAATTTCATTTAAAAGTACATTTATAAGTTTTTTCGAATTCGTTTGGTCAGAGCAGCTTGCGTACTTTGTACCATATCACAAAACGACCATTTGAACATTTCGTTATTTGCTTTTGAAATGATTCGTCATCCGACTAGGAAAAAAATCTCAATGAAAAAAAGTTCGTTCAGTTTGTAACAGTTGGTCCCTGAAAAGTTGCGAAATAAAACAACAGAACGAGGATCATTAGAGGCCGAACAATGTGTTTGTCATTTGAAACCGAATTCATGAATAGGAAGCTTATCGCAAAGCGAATGACGAGAATCCGCCAACTTATCTCGTTTGAAGTTCATGTACAATGAAAATTATATAGGAGATCGGACTTTTATTATGATTAAGAAAGCCTTATCGTGGAATACACTGTGTAGTGTTATATAAGATGAATTATCGCTGTCATCGATTTTCGAATAACGGCCTTTTGCTTGAACTTTCTTATCCAACTAAGATTTCCAGAAAAGCTGCAAAAGCCTCGCTGATGCGAAAACAAATTTTGTATATATTCCAACAGACTGCGCGCCTTTCACAGTTTTTGATCGAACTGTACGTTTCGTTTTCACGTTTCGCACACCTTCAATTTTGCCAAGCAGATTAATAATTATTCGCGGGTTACGAATTTGATCCTCTTGTTCACATGGCGCACCTGTCATTATTTTGCTCCAAATCCGAATGATCTCATTTCTGTGACAATTCGAGGTGTTTCAAAGAGAGGAGTTTTTGATTGCAACGAAATAGCAAATTTTTTGGGATTTTCGGTAGGATCAACAATGGCGAAACTTTGTTTGTCGAGTTTACGTTCGAATTGAATGTTAACATTTCAATACGTCGATCAGAATCATCGTCACCGGACTAAGGCTTCATCACACTAAATTCAAAATATTGTTTTGCGATGTATTGCCAAAAAAAATTGAAAACCGAGTAGACAGTGTTGTTCCTACGTTCGCGCATGATTGGGAGGAGTTTCTTTTTTCGACCTAATTTTTTTAACTGATGAACAGTCAAATGTTGTTAAGTAACCGATTGGAACACTCGATAACAATTGAATGATTTCGATAATGAAATTCGTTAATAACATTGCAACTCCTTGCATTGCTGACAAACAGTAACTCGATAACGATAATGGAATCAAACCGTTTACACGGGCTACGAAGTGGAGTATTCTTCATACGCTCTGCAATTCGATTCAGCTCTGTTAAACAAATCTATTGCTGTCCTTTATGAATTATTGATTCCCTTACTTCGCTTCGAATATACAGCATATATTTAATTTAACGCCGCAAATACAATCATTTTCAATGAACCAAACACGAAGCAGAGGATATCATAGACTCGCATCAGTAAATATCCGACATTTTATTATCATCAAATGTCACAGAGAGTGTGAAACGCACTTTATTAAAAGGAACCCTCTACCCGAAGCGAGATCTAAAAATTAGACAAAGTTTTGCGTCCCACTTTTCTTTTCATAACAGAATAACAATTTTGCAAAAATGTTTTACAAGTTTAAATTTTATATCCAAAATACACATATATTTTACAGTTTAAAGTGTACAAAGAAAATTTTTTCAAAGAAAACTAGCGTGAGCTGTTCTTTATGAATGAAAGCGATGCAACGTTTGTTCGAGTCGAAAATAAAGAACAAAAAAAAACAAAAATGCTTGCAAGCATTAGCGTCATATCCCAATAAAAAGACAATGCCCTCAGATGGTGATCATTATTCCGATTTTCTGTTTCGAATAGTCGTTTGAACTTCGCGAGTGAATGAACGTGCGCACTATATTTAGCAGCTGCCAACTACACCCAATCCGTGTGTCTTGAGACATTGGGATTTTTGCAAATTGCGGTGCCCAAAATATATTCACAAAGTTAATTGGAAAGCGCGTGGAAATTGTACCGAAGTTTGCGACAAAATTCGCTGGACGGGCACGATCCAACATTTATGTATCGGTGTTTCGTATTTAGTTCGACGGAAGGTGTCTTTGGTTGCACCGACAGTGACAAATAGTTACAAATTTGAACTGAGCGAATTCCCCAAACGAAACAATACGACCAAAATGATTCGTTTTACTTTACTGCGACACCTTTATTTTCTCCAACGACTATAATTGTATTGACAACATCGTAAGCAAATATCAATTCAGCAATTGTTTGCACGCTTATTGATACGGTTGACTAATCGAACATATGCACGGTGTCCTTATTCGACACGAACGAGTGGACATGCCCATTATCCCGTATGAGCGTTTTAATTTCGCTGAAACTCATTTAGGAACACAAAAGAAAAAGGGTCTTAAAACACATCACATCTCGTTGAAAATTGTTGTCGCTAATGAATTTCCAAGTTGCGTTTTAAACGATCAACAAAATGCTTCGGCCTGGAATTTTATAGGACCTAATAAAAGACGTCACAAAATTTCAATCGAACGCGAAAATCGTGCATATTATTTCATCGACTAAATCGCGACCTAGAATCCGGCCTACCATCACACCCTGGAATTATGTTAACAGAACTCTTATCGCATAACCCAATTAATTTCGTTGATTCAAAAAGGCACGGCGGGCTGTGCCTTGTGACATTTTGATGGAAATGTTATAGACATTTATTAAAAATAAAAGGTTTTAATCGCGGAGGATTTCAGACAAAAAGGCGTGTTTATTGTGACTATGAAAAACTGCTCTTTAGCGGACTACAATACATCAATCAAATTTTTGTCAATTCATACTTTGTACACCGAGTTATAGATAATTGCTCTCAGATCCATATTAAACTTGTAAATCAATGTCCAATAAAACTACAACAGTTTTAAATATTTTTATTGGAAAAAAATTTGTTCCAACAATGCATATAATAACAATAAATTGCCGTATTGGATTTTTCGAATATTAATATTTATATTCGAATATAAAAACGTTGTAACTCTATCGAAAATAAATTTTTTCAAGTTTAACATGGATTTGAACAGTCGCCTTACTATACACGGCTTCTGACGTGTACAAAATATACATCAAATGCCGATCTCGTGAAAATTGAAATGATGATCCCATGAAGGTAGATTATTTAGAAGATGTTTTTATCCTTAGAACGACATTTGTCACTTTCGTTAAACAGTAAATATTTTGATCTGTTGTTGACGAGTTGTTAGCGGATCGACACTCTATAATGAGTCATTTTTCCAGCTTGAACATTCTCGGTTGATGACTCCTGCCATAATTCTAATCGAGTTAATATCAAGCTTATCACAGCTCAAGATACACCTCAAATCATTCAAATTGATCAACTAATTAATAGCAGATACATTAAGCCGAATTGCAAATTGATATTTTTTTCAATTGATAATTTGATTAGTAAACTAGTCGTAGCATTAATTCGAAGATTGCTTGAGACCAGATGGTGGGATTAATTTTAGTTATCAATATTGGAATATCCGAATTTGAACAATAGTATAATGACAATGTCCAACTGGTAAAATTCGTTTGAAGACAAAAATTTGACAAAAATTAATTATTGTCTTGCGTCAGTTTCCCAACTGTAAATTGTGGTTGCAAAATGTCAAATAATACATTATTGCCGAGTTGTTCAATTGCATTTAAATTCAAAGATGGCGAAGGTTTTCGCAGATAAAACGGTTCGCTTATCAGGCTACATTATTCCATATACCTCATCCCATTTGATGAACTTCTCGCCGTTCTGAAGTTCTTGCGAAACTTCAACTGGCTTGGTCTGCACGGCGTTCGCAGCGGGCTGCTGCTTTGTTTCTGCCATTTTTTCTTCTTTCCTTGCTATTATTTGCCCGACAAATTTACGCGCTCATCTTCGAATTGCGAGTGCTCCGACGAGTTCACCGCGAGTCTTTGGTTTGGAAGCGCATGCACTTGTATCTTCGTCTTCTTCCTTCTGAAACAAAAAGAGCAATTTTAATTGTATGCCGGCATAATGATCTACAACGGAGAGACAAAACACAAAATCATTTTGTTCTGAAAACTTATTTAGGTCACGTCATGTCACATTTTGCTGAAGCTTTTATTCATGTCAGCCTGCTTTCTAATCAGACCGACAATCGGACCGCACAAAATTATAGCAAAGATTGTGGCTGTTAATACACAGTCGAAAGAATGAAACGGCCATGGATCAGTGTTGGATAAATTAATGTTCAATTAGCGTGAAAAAAGACTGGCCAGTTTTATGGCCCGAAATTTATGAATGGAGAGAACGAAAACATAACTTTGCTTTTCTACGATAAATGGTATAAGTCTACCTTTAGTTTCAAAGATAATGAAAAATAACGATTCCTATTCTGGTTGTAAAATTTTAATAACTAACGAGGTATTTATTTTTCATTCATCGAGAATAAAAAATGTTGAACAAAATTATACTGATTGGTCTTCGATGTCGGAGTTAATTTGGCTCTTTTTAATAAAAAAAAAGTATTATAAGTAATTAGTATAAAATAAAAAAAAAATAAGAATAATACAACGAAATGCATAAAACATGTATCTCAACTAATTAAAACTTGAATTAGCAACAGAACAAAAAGGCAAATGATTTTCAAAATGTCCGTCAACGTCACCTCGTTTAAAACTGCATAACAATTGTGCAAAAATTGGTTAAAGTTGCAATTATAATGAACAAAAATCTGTAGCTTAAATGAAGCATTAAAACGAGTTGCCCTGATCGAAACATTTTTCAACTTTTTTTTTATACTTTTTTTCCTGTATCGATGAACGAGAAATTAAATGAACTACTTTATAAAGCTCAAAATGAGTTATTTCCTGGTAAATTGAGAGCGACAAGTAAAGCAAAGTAGAGACGAAATAAAGTAATTTTTGACAATAACGTTATCCGCCGGTTCTGGCTTGGTGAACGTTTTGTAAAAAGCTACGCGAGGATGAGAAACGGCCGATTTTCGAAACGCGGCCTGTCAAAGATAACAATTTATTTGTCAGTTAATATTCATAAATAAAAGAAAGTCCTGTTCGTAATTTTCAGCGCTGCACGTCGCGGGCTTGAAAATAAAATGCTTGAATCATTATTCTGTCAATCCATGAAGCAATTCCAGAAGGCAGTACCTTTGCGATGGCAATACAATTTTGAGATGTACGCTCATAGTTATTAGACAGATTACTATTCTCAAGGCGAAATTTTGCAATTTATGGCTGCCTAGTCGAAAGCGTAGATGACATTACTCCAGAAACACCAAAGTTCGTAAACTACGCTCACCAGGAACAAAAAATATTAATAAATTCTGAAAATGTGTTTCATTTTGAAAAAGAAATACAAGAAGAAATACTTCTGACTTTCTGTCTTCTCATTAAAAACAATGACTGCAAAGTTGTATTTCAATGTAAAATCTTTTAAAAATATAGAAATTATTGAAATTAATAATTATATGATAAGCCGGATTCATTCTATTGTGTTAAAACTGTACTTAGATTTCCTTCAATCTTAGAATCTTAGATCTTAGTCTTATACTAAATTGTCTATCACCGATAAAATATTTTAGTTTGACAATCTGTTTAATCACTGATAAAATACTTCAGATTGAAAATCAACTATAATCGCCACATTCAAGTTGGTATGTTTTTGTTCTAACTTTTTGTCAATCACTGATGTACGTATTGAATGTAACAGCGATTAAATTTTAAGATCTGAAATGAAAATTTTGTATTGTTATTAATAAGGTTTTTAAAGAAATTTTATCTATAAATTTGTTTAAGTTATGTTCGACTTACAATTGTTTAATTTCATGAAGTGATCTAGATCGGCTGTTTAGCTAACTAGGGCGATTGCGCGCTCTTATCAAGCTGGCAAGAAATGTAATTTTATTTTCTAAGTTTTGGACGACTTGTGTGAAAACGAATTATAAAATATTCTTCAGAAATCTGACGATTTTCGCTACTTCTGTTCTAATCTTTTTTATATCTTTTATATCTGTTTATATCTTTTTCATAAAATATGTGTATAAAAAAAGGTTACTTATTTGTTTATTAGGAGTTTGTTGAAATAGATTGATGATCAGTCCATGACTGGACAGGAACTGATTTTACATTGTAAATATTTATGGGAAAATATACACTTCGAACGGCAAAATTCAAGCATAAATTCAAGGGTGCATTGATTATTAAGAATATTTTTTGATTGTTTTGATGATTATTAAGAATCCAATGTTTATAACAAAAAATATACTCTGTTTGAAGCATTCAAACAATGTTATAGCATGTTCGAAATGAATTTTTGTTTTAAAAGATCAAAAAGTGGATTAAAAAACATTTTTTTA
>JAPYZS010001046.1:0-37753 GCA_030522925.1 Trissolcus japonicus | reverse complement strand
TAATCGGCAGTAGAATTCCGCTGCGCCATCTGCCTACGCGAGAAAATAAAAAATATAAATACAAATTAATTTAATTACTTTGCATTTAATATATTTAATTAATAAAAAAAAATTGAAACAACAGTTTATTAAATTCACCTAGTGCATTTCCTGAGGAAAATCCTGGGCAAATATAAATTCACTCAGTTCACTTTCCTGAGGAAGACCCTGAACGAAAGAACGTTTACAATTATTTTTATTCTTTAGATCTTAAATAAAACAGATAATCTTATACAGTTTGAATCCTTTACTTAACTAATTTTTTCCTTTTATTACTGAACATAATCTTTCAATTTTTCTGGTTCTTTTCTTATACGCATACTTCGTCTAACAGCTATTTTCGCGTTATTTGAGTCACAGCTTTTTTCAACACCTTGGTCGGTCGTTTTACAGTCTTCTCGATTCTCATTACTAGTTTTACAAATACTTTCGCTCACATCAGTCTTTCTACACCCTTTTTCTCTCTCTTCGCTAATATTACAATCTGTTTCGGTTTCAATGAGACTCTCATCGCAGTTTTCGTCGTTCTCCTCATCGCTCTCAGAACTACAACCTCGCCAGATCTTTAGTTGGCTCACATGAGCCGTTGTGTCTAACTTTCTTTTATCGGATTCATTTAGTTTCGCGATTCGGTAGGTATCCCCGGGAAGCACCTGGGTTACTACCAGTGGCCCACGGAATCGGCTCTGCAACTTTGTCGACTCACCTGTCGAGATCGGATTGGACTTTACAAAAACAATATCACCTACTTTATACTTTACATTTTTGAGTCTTGACTTATCAAATCGCGCTTTATATAAAACGTTCTTTTTCAATGTTTTGTTTGATCTCTTGCTGAATTTCTATAGGAACCTTATAACTTTCTGTGTTGACCGTTAAGTGGCGTGTTAATCTGGCATTGAACGACGGAATGTACCCATACATCGCTTCAAATGGCGTTCTGTTCGTAGTTTTATGAACTGATGAGTTTGAATCTCTCTCTAACCCTTTGATATCGCGATCCCAATCGCTCGCGTCAGTCACAATCCTCGTTTGCAATGCGGGAATCAACACTTGATTAATTCTTTGTATTTGGCTATTGGCCTATGCGTGTCTACTAGAATTCAAAGTATGTTTGATACCATGTTTGCTACAAAAATCTTCAAATACCGTCGCTGTGAATGCTGTTCCACGATCGCTAATCAAACGCAATGGCGCTCCGAAACGCTCTACGAACTGCTCTAATTTGCGTACAGTCGGTTTTGCACTAACGTTTTTCACGGCTTCTAGCTGAACAAACTTGGTCAGGTTATTGACAAAACCTAAAATATACTTATTTCCGCGCGCGGTTGTCACGAATGGCCCAAGGTGGTAAACGCGTACCACGGCAAATAGTCGCTGTCCAGGTGGAATCGGATGAAGAACGCCAGCTTGCTTTCCGCTCTTATTTTTCGCTAATATACATTCTAAGCAAGCCTGAGTGTCGCATGTGTCGTTTTACATATCCTCGCATGTTCGCAAAATAAAAGTCTTTCATCATACGCATTACCGTTTTCTCTAATCCTAGATGACTCGCGCAATCGTGATTACGTATTACAAGAGCTTTCCGCATGTGTTTTGGTACAACATATCGTAGCTGTTCTTTGCCGTTGACAATCAATTTTTTATACAATAAACCGTTGATCAGGCAGAATCCGCTGATTTCTCCCCTTTCCGCGCGTGTACGCTCTTGTTCCGGTTTATTCAAAATATCAATTTTACATTTCACGGACGCATCGGTTCGCTGATATAACAAGATCTCGTCTTCGCGCGTAGTGATCGCGAACATTTCTCCGTCTTCCAGATTCTCGTCGTCGCCCACCGGAGCCCTAGACAACGCATCGACATGTTGCATTCGCGTACAACTGCGATATTTAATTTCGCAATCATATTCAGAAATCGTAGCTAACCATCGTGCTACTTGCGCTTGTTTCGTTTTCATCGTGTTTATATACATCAAAGCTTGGCAATCAGTACGAATTACAAAATGAATACCAACTAAAAATGGTCGCAATCTTTCCAGCGCGTACGCGATAGCCAGTAGCTCCAACTTGGTCGAGTGATACCAGGATTCAGGTTCCGTCGTGCGTTTGCTCACATAATATACCGGGTGAAGCTCACCGGTATCGTCCGATTGCAAGAGGATCGCTGCTATCCCACAGATGATGCATCGGTATGCAGCTCGGTGACAGTCGCTTTTGGGTTATAAATTTGAAGCACAGGACTTGACGTCAAGGCCGCCTTAATCGAGTCGAATGCTTCGCTCTGCGGTAACGTCCACCTAAAGACAGTTCCTTGTTTTAATAATCTCGTTATCGGCATTGTTATAACCGCAAACTTATCAACAAATCTTCTAAAGTAACTAAATAGTCCAATGAATCGTTTAATCTCATGAACATCGGTCGGCACTGGAAAATTTCTAATTGCCTCGACTTTCAGTGAACCTGGTCTCATACCATCTCTAGAGAATTCAAAACCTAAGTACACCATTCTTTTCAATCCAAACTCACATTTCGCTAAATTAAAAGTTAACCCTGCTTTTCTAAACAATTCAAAACTTGACGTAGCTTTGTCAACAATTCGTCCCAGGTTTTCGCAAAAATTAAGAGGTCATCAAAATAGTTAATTGCGACTTTGTTTCTCATCAGACCCATCACCCGCTCCATCATTTTCGCGAAATAGAATGGCGCGTTGGTTAGACCAAACAAAACGCGTTCGAATTCGCCTGTAAAGTCCGGAGTTATAAAGGCTGTTTTACTTTTCGCGCTTTCCTTTAACGGCATCTGCAAATATCCGTGTGATGAATCGAGCGTCGGAAAGAGTTCGGCCCCGCATTCATCAACATTCGGTAACGGAAACTGAGCTCGAACCGTTTGCGCATTTAAACGCCGATAATCGACGACTAGCCTATACGTGCCATTCTTCTTCTTTACTAACAAACAGGGACTTGCGTATGGAGAGGTAGTTTCCCTAGTTAACTTTGCGGCTTTATATTCGCTACCTGGCACTTCGACTATGTCCATTTCAAAATTCTTCATACAACCGATTTCTGAAACGTTCTTCGTAAAACAGTCACGATGTTCGTTTAATAATTCCACTAATTATTGTTTTTGCTCGAGTGACGTGGTCTCATCGACCTTCACCTCTTCTTCAACAATAGGGTCTTACATTCTTTCAAGTTTCGGGGGACAATCGACAAACTGAACCGCGCCGTCTCTCAAAAAACTACCCGCCTTGAATTCTTTTCTTTTATCATCATAATTCGCAACTGGAATGGTAAATTCCCGCTTGTCAACAATTACATCGATAAACTTTATTATCCCTGGCTCAAACGTTTCATTTTCTTTCACCTCGGTTTTGGCGAATAACTCTTCTGAACAAGGTAATAACAAATCTTCATTCTTTTCTCTAATAAAACCTTCTTTTGAATAATTAAAAGCTATACCTGGTCTCAACATGAAATTTAATCCAATCATTGCGTCGAACTTTTGAACAGAATCTGGTACAATTCGCAATCTCACATCATCTGCGACAACATCATCTACTGACAAGCTTTCTTCAATTACGTCATAGGATTTCACTACATTGTCCGCTGAACCAAAGCCTTCAAGTTTACTTTCTTTTCTCAAAATGTTGTAGCCGCCCTGAATGACGACAGATGATCTGATCGTGCAATCGGTGCACCCCGTGTCGATCAACGCGTCAACCTCCGTGCTCTCGATTTTAAGTGTTTTGACAAACCGCAAAAGTTTATTTTCAATATTTCCACTCGCGACTGCCGTAACCCCTTCCGGTTTTTTATCGCGACAATCTTTCGCCATATGACCTAGTTCTTGACATTCATAACATTTAATTAAACGTTTTTCCGGACAATTTCGAGCCAAATTCTCTTCCCCATTACAACGATAACATTTGAATTTACTTTCCGAATTAACTTTGTTTACCTTTTCTACCACTGAGCTGTCACCTGACCTAACCTCTGAAAGTTTAGGTTCTTGCTTGATGCTGCTGCCATCTGCCTTCGCCTTGAAGTTCGTCGTTGCTGCACCTCGGCCGCCGCTGATCCACAGTTTACGCGCCTTCTCAAGGATCTCCAGATCCTCAATGTCCCTCAGAATAGCGTCAGTGTTGTCGTACACCTTGCTGGAAATTGTGTGACTGATTTCCCGTGACCAGAGCCCGATCGCCACCTGCTTCGCTGTCTCGTTCAAGTCGAGCCCAACGTCCTTGCAGAGTCGTACTTTGTCAAAAAAGTACTCCCGCACATTTTCGTTGGGTTTCTGCGCCCTGGACTCCATGTCTCTCCATCGCTCCGTCAGCGCCTTTTGACCAACAAAAGTCGCCTTGAATCTGCTTCGGAATGTCACCCAGTGGTCAATTCCATCTAATTGGCTGATATACCAATTACGAGCCGCTCCCTTGAGGTGAGCGCGCGCGGTCTCGAACGCCACCTCTTGAGTCCACCGATGCAAGATGGCGGTTGATTCGAGCTGACTCAACCACGCCTTGGCCGCCGCGGGATCCTCCAGACCATCAAAACTTGAAATATTATGCGACAAGTCTGGAAGCACACTGAATTGCCGTTGTTGATTCGTCTGCATCGTTTGCATCAACCGTTTGCGGTCGATCCGTTAGTTGATAGTAACGCAACCGTCAACTGCCAGTTTTCAAATGATTGGCCCGCGCGACATCGATCGCTGGATCGATACAATAATCGATCCAGCGCTCCGCGGATCCGTTACAAAATAATACAATTAATAACTTCGGAGTTTTTGCCATTACTGTGTACATATATTAAAGTATACTTATGAATTTTGTCATTGAAAAATCTATTAAAGAGCATGCGTCTTATTGTATCATATGTGCGGCGTGCCCGTCTAATCGGCGTACAATATAGAGTCAAAACGGTTCATTTGAAATTCGAATGAGATTCGAAAAATAGAGTAAATTAGTTGGAGTTTGACGTACGAAAAAGTTAAAAATGTTCAATATTTTTACTAATGCTATGAAAATGAAATAATCAATCAAAAAATGACTTTTTATTTACTGGACATAATTTTCACGAAAAATAAACTTATTTTAACTTTTTCGTACGTCAAACTCCAACTAATTTAATCAACCGTTTTGACTCTATCTTGTACGCCGATTAAAAGTGCACGCCGCACATATGCTACAATAAGACGCATCTATTTGATAGATATTTCAATGAAAAAATTTATAACTATACTTTAATATATGTACAAAGTAATGGCAAAACCCCTGAAGTTATACATTGTATTATTTCAATAAAAATAGGCTTTTTTCCAGATTGATTTACCGAAAAAACCCCTTAATCTAACATTTGTTCGATGAGATACCTTAAAACGTAGAAATTTTCATAAAAAAACTAACAAATAGTTATTTACTAGTGACTAGTTATTATACTAGTGACAACGCGGCAGAGGCTTCTCCCACCAAGTAAGCAATACACGAGCGAAGCTAGTGCTGTCCATGCTCACGAGTATGGACAAAAACTTACATAGACATGTTAAATCGAGCTCAAATAGTTTTTTTAAATAAATTTTCAAGTGTATGAAAACTTAATTCAATTAAATTATTAAACTTCCGAAGTAGAAATTTTGATCGGGCTAAAACCGGGCCTGGCCAAGAAAACATGCGACCAGATAAGGACTTACATTGGAATCCTAGAATGGCACTGTGTATGTGCGTCACGCTTTGCGCCCCTTAGGACCCAGCCGAGAATCCTGTTTAACCCGACCAGGGCCTGGTCGGGATTGCCATTTTTAAAAATTAAAGATAAAAAAATTATTAAATAACTAATTTATACAATTTTTTATTATTTAATTTTATTATATTTTTAAGTCTTTCAAACTGAGGTTTCTACACGAAAACAAATTTCAGTGCTACTATTGTAACAGTAGTGGGGGTGGGGGCGGCAACTGCCACAGAGGTTAGGTTCGGCTGCTGTTCCAACTTGAGACAGCTGCCGTTCCAAACTCGGGACGGCAGCAGTCCCATGATCTCGGTTTGATGTAACTTGGGTCAGCGCTTACGCGCACTTGGTCTGCCGGACGTTCCAACTTGGGACGGCAGCCGTCCCAACTGATGGGAAAGCAGAAGTCCCGCGTTTTTGACAACAGCAACGCGTTGATTAAAATACGTATATTAAAAACGGCACCGAAATTTTTTCCGTGTAATGAAAAAACCAGATTAGATGTTTGTAGCCCTCCAGAAGGCCCTCGGGAGGGCCTTCTGGAGGGCTCTCCATTGATATTGTTTGAGAACTGTTTGCAACACATTGACTAACATTAATCTAACATTTGTTTGATGAGATAACCTCAAAATGGGGAAAACTTTATTAAAAAATTCAAAAATAGTTATTACTTGACTAGTTACAAGGTGGCAGAGGCTTCTCCCTCCGAGTGAGTAGGACAGCACGAGCGGAGCGAGTGCTGTTCATGCTCACGAGCATAGACACAAACATACATAGAAATGTTAAATAGAGCTCAAATAGAGTTTATTTTGAATAAATTTTCAAGTATATAAGAACTTAATTCATCTATTTTTTAATTACTTCATTCAAGTGAAATATACTTAATTCAAGCTACCTTTTTTTTCAGTGAAGTCATCAGCAAAATTAATTCTGTTTGATTTTGGCGCATTCTTGCGGCTTTAGGGCCTTCTGCCGGCCTCCCCGCGAATCACGTCGCTTGCTCGCTCCAGCGATCTCGAGCGCCGTTTAGTTCACTTCAGCTATTCAGAGCGAAAAGACATGCTTCTAGCCCGACCATCCGCTCCT
Organism: Trissolcus japonicus; assembly: GCA_030522925.1. Classification (NCBI taxonomy): domain Eukaryota; kingdom Metazoa; phylum Arthropoda; class Insecta; order Hymenoptera; family Scelionidae; genus Trissolcus; species Trissolcus japonicus. Next base: position 30,897 of record JAPYZS010001046.1, on the reverse strand, counting down.
CAAAAGATCTTCTCCAAGATTCCTTGGAGAAGTTGGAATTACAAGCGAGATTTCTCGCCCCGTTAGCTCGACGAGCATCAAGGTCGAGACTCGGCCAGGCATCAAGGTCTCAGGTTAACGACGCGAGAGAGACAACGGTGACCATTGCGCCATAATTTTTTTTGATATTTTTTCAATTTCTTTAATTACTGTTTGGACGAAAGTCTATTAATTTTGATACGATTTGTTTTATAATTTTTAATCAAAATAAAATATACTAGTTTAATTTGAAATTTAAAATAATTCTTTTATGTCTCACTTTCCCCTCTCAATCCGCACACCAGAAAAAAGATACAGTCCACGCCACGATTATAATTTTATTCTTGCAAGTTTCTAACTTGCAAGTCAAGCTGATCGACGGCAAATATTATATTGCAATAATATTTAACAAATACATACTTCAAAATTTCCCCCCGTAGGGTCATAAATGGTTGCAGTTATAATGTGTCACTTTTTTAATGTAATTAAATTAAAAAAAAAAACGAAAATGGAATCCCGGTCAGGCCCTTAGGAATGCCCGGCGTGACGCACTGTACCAATGCTGGTAAACTGGTAAGGGCCCGGGTCAGTATTCCTTTCATCGAGATCTACCTTTTTCTTCAGTGTAGTCATCAGCAAAATTAATATATACTTTAAAATTTTCCCCGTAGGGTCATAACTGCTTGCAGGTATAATGTGTATGAAATTGCCATTTTCGTGAAAAATTTTAGCTAGGAAATTTCTTGATTTTCCTCTGCAATCTACTATTCGAATTTAGGAAATTTCTGTTTTAATTTTCCTAATCTATTTTTCTTATTAGGAATCGCTAGGAATTCGCAATACGGGAACTGAATGATACTCACTTGAGTCTCCTGGATGATGAGAATGTATCAAGTCTTTCTTGAGATAAACTTTTTGTTTATAATACAAATTAACAAATACAAACAATTGTCCTTCCTTTGAACTTGAAAACTTCTAAAGCAGAATAACTAAAAGCTGAGGCTACTTGTATAAAGAACAGAGTAATTGTAAAAGCGGTTTTCTCAAATAGTAATTAAGCGGTGCAATTGACTTCCATTCGCAGAAACGAGTGATTAGATTTTTGATGCTGACCGTAGTCAGTGTAGAGGCTTGATGCGAACAGGTGGCGGGGCGCAATTGTTGCCCAAGCAACGCGTCAACTTACCTCATGACGTATTTGTTTTGGTACACATATTTCTTTTCAAGGCGTCAAATTTCTAATACTTTCAGAATATTGTGATTTTTATCTTATAACTTCGTATATATGGGCGCACTATCACATAGTGTCGCTTTCATGCTTGCTCTTCATGAATGTTAACAGGATACAAAAAAAGCAAAGAAAAATTTTTTAAAAATGAACCTTTTTTCCCAATCTTCACGTAGTACAAAATCCTTTATGTATTTGCAATCTTCAACAATCATTTTTATTGTTTGTTAAGTTTAAGATGAGGATCTATGGTATAACGATTACATTGTGCGCCTTGAAAACTGTGTGGAAAACCAGGCGTAACCTTCTACATCGGAAAATCGACAGTCGCTGAATGCTTTAGGATCTGATGACGTCTCTTACCATGAAGTCAGGATACGATGTCCGAATCTGGAGTTATAGTGATGGCGCAGTGTCATCAACTAAATTGTCAGATCGTGATGATGACTTTGGCTCTACCGATGACGAATCATGTTATAGCAGTGACGATTCGAGGTACGCCACTGCTGAGTGAGTTGAGTGTACATCGTATCCGCAGAGCGCTGGATTGATAATTATATGATCCAGCGATTGATGTCGCACGGGCGTGACATCGATCAAAGGCGCACGTGACCATCGCGCGCCTTAGACGCACGGTCATCGAGCAGTTCCGCTTACTGCCCCGTAACGGACACGCTGACCGCCCCTTTTGTTTTTGCCTTTATTGCCATTATCGCCCCTTGTAAGTTGCGCTCCTTTTGCTCACCACGGATGTCAACATTACTAGCAGAGCCGCTATCTAGAGACGCTAAGGTTTTTTTATCTATGAGATACAGCCAACTAGATGAAAGGGATTCGTGTGGACCAAGGCTGGAGACAACTTTATCTGCAATGTCTACGCGATTCAAAAAGTTGAATCATTTTTAGAAGCAGTTCGACTTGCATGCAGTTTTATTTTTTATATATTAAAAAATTGAGATGTTACAAATTACCCCGATGTTACAATTTTATATAGGTTGACCCTATATAAAATCACATACAATCATATATAATTTTTTTCAAGCTGTATTTTATTAGTATAACTAATAATTTCTTAAAGCGTTGGAAATTGTATTTTCTTATTCAGTTATGAGTTTTACTGATAAATGTTCAACAAACTTTCTTCCAGGAAAATTCATAATAAAATATTCATAAATTTCTTAATAACATTCCTAGAAATTCATGTTAAGAAATTTTGTTATATAGTTAAGATATTTCCGAATCATTGATACTAATTTGCTAAGAATATTTCTAGTTTTCTTATTATGAAATAAACTATTTAGATTTAAGAATTTTCTTTTACAATTGTTTCTGTTACAAGTGATCAATTATTTTATTAGGAATCGCTAGTAATTTGCAACACGGGATGAATTTGTAATGTCGACAGCGATTTTGACAGTTCTTGTTTGTCAAAATCAGTTTTCAACATTGATCTTTTATTTCTAGAATACTATTAAACTAAGGGGTGTACGAAAAATTGTCAATTTTTGGACCACCCAACTATACATCAATGCATTTCACATATTCAGGAATCTCACACGGACAGAAAAGTCTTCCATAAAATATTTATACGCACGCGCGTCTTTATATTTCTTACAAACATGTCATTCTATAGAATTCGATTTTTTTATCATTATATCCATATCATATAATCCATCATTAATTGTAACACATTTACACTGTCGTCTTGTATTCACCGCAGATAATAATCATCAATTCCATTTTTTTGACAAATAATCAACTATTGAAGTTGGTCACATACTTAAATGATTAGAAAAATTAAGTTACAATATTTTGACTGTTGTTGAGATATAAGTATTGGTTTTGGATTTAATTCGACGTTTATAACAACAGGCGGATCAGTCATTTATTCAAATTGCTGTTTTTACTTAAAAAGTATGTGCATTACGGCAAATTCCACAACCCAGAGCAAATTCTTCTCCTGTTGGTGGATGTTTTACATGCAAGGGGCATTCATCGCCCTCTAATTGCTTAGCTTTAGGACCTGCAAATTAATACAAATTTAAATACACCAATGAAAAAAAATATTGACGGAAATGTTAAATCAATCATGATTATTTACCTGCTGGACAAGATGGTAAACAATGTTTAGGAATGCTGGTGACCCTTTGGAAGTCGTCGTGACAGGAGTTACAAAAATGTGTCGTGCCAAAGCAGAAAAAGACAGCCACCGAGCAACAATAACGACACTTGTACTCGAGAAAGTCTGTTCCGTGCCTGGGACACATCTGAGCTCTTGCCACATCGCTGCAGCCGCCGCAAACTAGTTCCGTAGGGTCAAAGGTTTCTCCTCCTTGTTGAGCATCACATCGGGCTTCCCCACCGTAATAGGCCTTCTTGCATTTGTAACACACGTAGTAGGCATAACGATCCATCGCATAAGCCACAGGCTCCTGATAGTACCTTCTTCCAGGAGTCATTACCGCTTCGGCTCTGAAAATGTTTCACAAATATCATACACTATTTCTAACTTGAAAAAAATACTATTTCCTGTTACGACCTGGAAAAGTCTGTTTTCGGTCCGGAAAGTGGCTCTTTTTACGATACTAACTACTATTAAGAAAAGTGCCACTTTTCTTGTCAGTACGGGGGCTACTGTAGTGAAGAGTTGTACTTGTCAGGACAGTAGGCAAAGTATCAAAAAAAATTCTAAAACCTATATTTGACACTGAAAATGGCAATTTTTCCAGATCTTAACAGGAATGTACTATTAATCAGTAGAATGAAAAACATACATATGCAATCCTTCATATTCTAATCTCATCAACGCCTTTCGTTTAACGTCTTCAAATAAACCCTTAATGTTGTCAAGCTCTTCTGCTAAATTTGGATGTTCCATGGGCATTTTACAAATTGGGCATTGCGAGAAACCAAATGTGATTCTGGGGCCGACCCAACGCTTCTGCAGCACATTTTTACAACAATGTAGATGGAATACATGTCCGCATTGCAATTGAATTGCAGGAGCGCAGGATAGAGCTTCCGTGAAGCAAATCATACACATATCGTCTGCATCCTGCTTGAGTTCACTGTCTGCGGAACATCGATGAAGGCAGGGGAGACATGTCTCTTCGTTTCGCACGCCACTACATAAGTGACCGCATTGATGGACTTTACTGCATGCATTTTTTGCATGCTCCTGACACTCGTGATCAGCACAAATATTGCCGATTGCCAACAGACCAGTGTTGCCTGTTGTGCCACAAAAACGACACACCCCTGAAATTATGCCAACCGGTTTGCGTGGAGTGCCATCGCGAAACTCGACCAAAGCTTTCAAGGTATGACTATCCGCTAGTGCAAGAACCCAGAACAATTTTGTCCGTCCACAACCTTCATGCAAATCCACGCGTATCGCTTCCTCTTCCTCTTTGCATACTTGTCTGATGTGCAATCGAGTTTTTCGATTTAAGTGTAAAATTCTGTCACATTCGGCACACAAATTGTCACAGACGTTGCATTGAATTATAGCGGTTGTTTCACCGTCATCGTGATTGCTACAAGTAGGCTGTAAAAAGAAACCAAATAAATCCAGGTATAAATTTATGTCAAATATAGACATTGTTATGTATAAATTCGTAATCAAAAATTATTCAACCAAATACTTTGAAATTTCAGACACATGTACAGAATTTTTTTTTCTACAGATTAGACTAGAGTCAATCAGCAAAGGAGTATTTACCCTTAATGCAGATAGAAAATTGTTGAAATACAAAAAATTGTTTTGGCTTACTTATACATAATAATGTTTTGATTATTCATAAACAGATGACGATAGACACTCACCCGTGGAGGCATAGCTTGTCCATCTGTGGTATTCCACTGGCCTGAAGATAATCTCTCGACATGATCTGAGTCTAAGACACACAACGATGCAAGCGCTAGCCACAAAGTAGGCGTTCGAAGACATTCTATCGGGTCCCGATTTTTTTCCTCTAGCTTGGTCAAATTTAAGATGTTTTCCGCAATGGCTGATTTTGTTACCGATGCCCAAACTTCTGACAATTTTCCCTTCAAAACGAAAATCCAAAAAATGATTGATTTATTCTTCTAAAGCATGCATTTGGACTAAAATATGTAACTTACCGCAGCCATATCTTTCAAAAGTTGAATAATCACTTGTGCAAGTTTGCGCGTTATGCATCCTCTGAGCCACCACCTAGCACCGACAAAGCTCTTCGGATGGATGCTTGTTGCCAATGAAGTTGTCTGAATAGCTTTACCAGTTTCTTTGTCTTTAATTTTCACTTGAACTGATAACGCTTTTGCAATGCAGCTTAAAAATACGTCGAGAACAGCAGGAGCGTGTTCATCGAACGGCTGGTCCGAAACTGTCATGGAAACAATGCTATAATCCGAAGGAGGTAAACGTTCGACGTCTTCAACTTCTGCCAAAGTCTGCGGAGAAACCTCCGGCAAAATCCTTCTCAGAAGTGCTGTCACCTGACGTTGCACTCGCGCTGACCCCGTGTGTAGAAGACTCAACAGGTCTTTTAATAAACCTGACTGGTGTGATACGTATGATCGGCCAACTCTACTCCCACTCAAGGCCAAAACCATCGACAACATCTCAAAACAATACGTGTCTGATGATTTAGGCGAATCACTACTGTCGCTGAGAAAACTGTTGGCAGGTGTCGGCGAGCATAATAAAATTTCCCATTCTTCACGAATGCGTTGTGCCTCTTTTCTTATCGCTTGAACTATGTGAGCGCAGACTTGTTTTTGTAAATGAGTTAAAGTACTTCTGCTAAAGAGTATGCCAACCATGTGTTCTCGTAAATCGTTGCTGTCTTCAACTTCTTCATTGCTGTTATCCCCCGAATCCGTCGATTGTTGACATGACTGCTGCTCGCGTTGAATTAATTTTCCAAATACCTGCAAATTTAAACGAATAATAAATAAATGATAAATAAATCAAGAATAAATCACACATGTGATTTTTAATTTAATTTTATTTATTTAACGTCGCATAGACAATTAGAGTCATTAGTGGCATGGTATATTTACTAATTGTTGGATTAAAGGTAGAAAAGTTAAAAATTGTAGGTGAGAAAAGAGTTATAAGATAGGAGAGTTATACATAGAAAACGAGGTTATATATGTTTGTGTGAAAAGATGTATTGATATATCTGGAGAGTGTGGAATATCGGAGCGCCACGGGGTTAGGCTCCTGAGACCACAGAGTTTCTTCCATCATGGGCTTCAGATAAGGTTGGAGTATTTGGCTTCTTTCTAAAATCTTATGACTTTGTCAGCTTGTTTTTGATAGTTGAGACTGTCTTTCAGGGTTGGTTTGATTTTATGTTTTTCTCGTAGCGTTTGTAGTTCACGGCATTCGGTGAGGCCGTGAACTCATGACTTTATCGTAAGAACTATAAATTGCATATTTTCTTCAGAATTAAAGGAAATCATCAGAAATTGTTGTGGCATATACATGAGAACTCATACTTTTCAAAAATACGTTTGATGGAAAAACGACTTAAGTCATTATCATTTCAACCGGTTCAATTGTTAAAAACAAGGAAAAAATCTTTTCTTTGGAGTCTGCTTGACAAACATGTTCGTTAACCAACACACACAATTTAATAAACGCAGACGTTAACCTACACATAAACGTCAATATTTGTGTTTAAGGGTATATGTTCGGATTTGTATTTTTTAGAGGCATAGATAGTTACCCCTCCACTAGCGTGGTCAGTGTCACGGTTATTGTAGTAAGTATGGTAGTTCGATATTCTGCTGATATTATTTTTTTGAAATTGGTTTCTTGGAGATTAATGGCAATTGTGGGTCATATTTTTTTATTAATAATTGTAGGTTTTCTTTCTGCGGTCTGTGACCGTTGATATTCCATTGTATAATCTTAAACATTACGTTGTTTGAGGTTCGAACTCTATCTCATCATCCGATAATTCTGAGAAGTTAGGTGCCTTAAAGATCGCGGGGTTGATCACTTTTTTCTTCAAGTGAGTGAAACTTCTCTTGGTGTTTGCATCAGTAAGGTGTGTGTACCACTCGTCAAGCATATCCACAACTTCTCCAGGGTCGGGTGTATAGTCCAGGATGATGTTGCGGACATTCTTCTTCCCTTTGGGCCGTTCAAGGATTCCTTGTAGCTGAAGACTTGAAAGTGGGTAGGTTTCCTCATGGGTCAGCTTTGTTTCGATGAGAGGTTGCCAATTGTTGGTCGATGGTGTTTGGTAAATTGTCCTCGGAGAAATCGTCTGTTCTCTCAGTTTTTGTTCTGTGGTGTTTCTTCTTTTTCTTGGTGGTTTGAGTTGGGTTGTTTCTGATAGAATCGCGTTTGGTTTCTGGAGGGATATCGTTAGTGGTTTTGGTATCTTCGGTGGAGACTGAAAGTAGCCTTTTGCTAGGTGCTGGCGGTGGATTTTTGGTTGGCAGCTGTGAGTTGATTTGGATGGGGGATCCAGGTGTGTGCTCGTCTTGGGAGAAAGTGTGGGTCGTGTTTGCCGATTGGCAGTCTTTTGCGACGTGTCCAGGTTGCTTACACAAGAAGGATGAGACGCTTTCGGTCGATAGGTAAATCCAGTATGTGGTCTCGCCACAGGTAAATTTAATGGATTCGGGGATTAAGTCAAAATGTCGTCAGGATGGACGTATATCTGGCGTCTAAAACTCAGGATGTGGGCATACTCGGAGTCGGACATTCCTGCTCGTAAAAAAGTCATCGATGAGCCCAGACGTCAGGAGAGGTCTAATTTCCAGTTCATAATTGTTGAGGGTAATAGTTATCCTTGTGTCAGTAACTTTCTTAACAATGGCTTTGTTGCTCAAATACAAAAAAACTCGATTCTTGGAAATGCGCGACACATTTTTTGTTTTGTGACTGTGGTTTGGGTTTAGTGAAGACATGGTTGGGATTGGGCCTAGGCCCTCCCCCGAGGGTTTAATTGTGTTAAGTATTAATCAGAAACTGTCTAGCCTAATTTTGTACAAATCGAGATAAGTTGGCAATAGCTGGTAAAACTCTTATCAGTGACTAATTAGGTTGGCAAGTTTCTGGTTATCCTATAGTATTTTTGTTTTTCGAAAGTTGTATTGAAAGAAAAGAAAGAAAAGTCTGAGAAATGTGCTCCGATTGTTATCGGTCAGAATTTTTATAAATAATTGCCCATCGACATTGGAAAATTGTTGTCACCTAGTTTACAAGGTTCGTAGGCTTAAGTGTATCAAAAAGTACCTTTTGAAATCTTATCAATAAACAATTTATCTACCAACTAGACAGTGCTGAATTGAAAATCCCCTCTAAATAAACAACAAATTGTAAGAAGTCACGGATATAGTTATTTGGGTTCGATAATGGAAAATAAATGGAGTATAACTTTGTTCGGAGTAGAACACACTGACGTTTTACTTGGAACTCGCGGATCCAGAACAAAACAAACACGTCCGATCACCTCGAAAGCTAACGATAAACTGACATGTGATTTTATAACTTATTAAAATGATTTCTTTATCTTTATAATAAATATCATGCGTTACACTCACTTGAGATGTTATTGAACGAAATACTTTCAACGTTTCCGCCTCGCAATTTTTCTGCTGTATCATCATTGCGCTCAGCGCCTTACCGACTTTCAATGCTTCCCCTTCGATCTCACCCAAAATGCGAATTTGTCGAACGCGCAAAGAATTATCAGGTCCTTTAAGCTCCAAACTAACAGCTGTGTGCTTTGAATCTGAAAACATAACAACTGCGTATTAGTAAATTGGTAAATGTTTTTTTCATTTGTAAAATCAAATGATCAAATCAACTTTACCTAACATAGGACAATTGATCCATCCCGCCGACCTACTCTCTATTTCAACGCTTTTCAATTTAAATAGTTCGTCCAAGTTTGGTCCGGACTGGAATGCAATGCTGGATACCTTATGCTGGTGGAATACACACAATTGTTTGAAAAACTTGTATATGCACATATAAATAAGACACGGAGATTGATTCAACTACCCAAGTAAAAATGTATATATGGGCTCATATATGGCTTATATATGGGACATATATGTATTCAAATACATGTATGGCCCATTTATGGATGCATTTATGTGGCATATATTGCACATATATGGATACATATTGTAACGTGGTCGTTACTTTTGTTTTTTTTTTCTATCAGTTTTTCGCAAATACAATGTTGGGCGCCAGGTTGTTTTCACAACCGATTCCAGCTAACTACCGGCGGAAAGAACCTGAAACTATTATCGCATTCGTCCCGGGCTATTGTGAGGTTCAAACGGACAAGTACATTTAAAATAAAAACCAAAATCGATATTACCATGGATCTACACGGAAAAAATTAGAAACCACTGGCTAGTTTCTCGTGCACAAAACACGAATCATTGGTGTCCGGACACTACTGGCTATTGTCACAATTAAAATTTTTATTGCGCACTACTGACTAGTGCACGAGAAACTAGCTAGTGGTTTCTGATTTTTTCCGTGTATGTTTATCGTATAATAAAAAAAAAGACAAAAAGACGCGATATGGGCGACGGAACATGAATGTGCAGATTGAGCGACTTTATTTAAATTTGCATAATTTGGTTTCACAAATTAGTGGCAAATCTCTACATCAAATATTGTCCCATATATATCCCATATATGTTAACATATATGGCCCATGAATGGAGCAATATATAAATTTTTACTTGGGTAACACTAAATATATTAACATTATGTATATACATTGGTGTATTTACATTAAGATCGCGACAATTATCGATGTGTATATAAATTATACGTGGGAAAGTGTGCGGTCCGCAGATGATGAAGAAGGTTTTAGTTTTATTTCTGTCATCATCGCCGGATTCCCAAAATGTTTCAGTAGATCCGTCAATCAGACTTCCGACCATGGCTTGTCGACTCGATGCTTTAATGTCAACAAGATGAGTTATATCTTTCAACAATTCAATGAAACTTGTCGTTTGCTGTGAATAATTTGATTGGTGGCTCTCGTGCATGCTCATACTGATGTCGTCTTCTTCCTCTGATCTTGATAAAATTTTACTGATGTTACTGAATACGTGACTTCTATGCAAAAAAGCATGATCGGTAGTTGTAAATTTTATATTCCAACATCTCACGGCTGCCTGTTGTAATGGTGAACCTAAATGAACAATTGTACGTATTTATTCAGTTAATTTGAGCAATTCATATAAAATTCTTTTTTGATCATTTATATTTCTGTGGCTGTGAGGAAAAACCAGTTAAGTGCTTTTTTATACATTCAATTTAAAAACATATTTTACGTTATTTTTATCTACTTCTATAAAACGAACTTAAAAAAGTTTTGCTTTGGGGAACAAAAAACTATAATTCACAAGTTTCAACATTATTCAGAATTGTAATTTTTTCAAAAAAATGTTTAAAATTTTCTTTTTAATGTTTTCAATTGGTAGTTAACTGATTTTTCTTCACAGCCTCATATTTATCGTACATGTCATCTTCGAAGTAGACATCATAAATATTTACATATACTTAAAAAAATTTTTTTAATTAAATCGGATTATAATATACCAAGAGGAGGTAGAAGCATTAGGTCAGCAATTGTTTGTAAAAGCGTATGAAAAGCTGTCGGTAGAGGATTCGCAGCTTCACCGGCAATTACAAGGTCACTCAGAGGGTGCTCGGATATACCAAACATATCCTGCAGTAACAATAAATATATCTCGAATTATATAAGATATTATATAAACGATTATCATGGGTTACGATTAAAACATATACCATTACAAAGAAACGTGCATAAATCAAAACAATGCTTACATGATCTTCCTTCTTTTCGGGTTGATTATTGTCGTCAGTGACAGCTGCCGGTTCCGCTATGATCGGTGTCAGGGATGATACAAACCACCACAGCAAGTCGTGCAAACACATCGGTTGCGTCACCGTCCTGAGCAACCAATTGAAGGCTTGCATTGCATATACGCGACACGCGGCACGGCGGAGCGCGTGCTTCATGGCGAGCTGTAGATGTTGCAGATTGTGTTGCTGAAAAACGAATATCGTGACCGGCCGAAGAAGGATTTCTACAATTTCATTATTATCTATCATCTCTGATTGGTTTGAAGAAACTATTGCGGACTGATCCAGGGAAGGCACAAGTTTTTGAAGAGCTGCTGATGGGTAGCACAAAAGTGACGATCCTCCATCTATATTAACATAGAAGTCAAAATCTTGTTCAAATTACTTTTAGATTAAGGAGAAATTTCATTCAACTTTTTAGGTTCCTTTTCAAGGTTGGATAAACTTGACTCATTTGGAAATTTCTTTTCTCAACTAGAACATCAGTAGATATTTGATGTGAACAAGTTACTCTCATTTATTTTTAAGACGCAATAAATCATTGCTTGAAAAAGATTGATGACTGTAACCGTATTACGTACCAGCTGCTAATTCACTGCTACTGTTATTTCTTTTTCGCATCATAACAACACGCCCATCGTTGCCATTCTTTGTCCATGGTGCCCCGGTAGACATTGACACCGATCTATGGAACATGCCGCGGTTTTTAGCACTTTCACTGTCGTTGTCTCCTACATGATACTCTGATAATGGCTGCAAAATTGATACCAAATAATAATAGCTAATAAATTAAGTCTTTATAATTATAGACAGAGTCAACCGGGATAATTGTGCAGCTTGGGGTAATTGTGACATCTCGAATAACTTTTTCAAGTTTCAAAATTAATGTGTTCTGGAATAATTTTGTTAATTATTAGTAGATGATAAACTTGTATAGACAATGAAATGTTCTAAATAAATTGAATTTCAATGAAAAAATCATGGTTTTTTACCCCGGTTGCCCCTATAAGATATTCTGTAATAATTACTCTTGTAACGGAATTGAATCCGGCAGCAGAGGCCTCTACCGAACTTTGGCCACTTTGTCTTCTCAAAGTCTCTGCGTAATACCTGTCGTCATTGTCAAGTGAATGATGAATCCCCAAAGCTTGCAGACATTGAAACGGACCCGTTGGCGGAAACGGACCAGCCGCTTCCGGGGGACTGGAATTCTCTGCAACGGAAGACAATGACTGGGAAGGGCGTCTTTGCTGTTTCGGGATATTCGATCCTGCAGCGCTCGCCAAATCCAACAAAAACATTGCGTTGTTTTTCACCATGATATGAATGTCTGCGGCAGCAGGGCTGTCTGTTGGTGAGCTAGTTTTGCTTGTGTCAGTCTTTCTCCGAGATAAGCTGGTGATGGCTAATTTTTTACCGAGCTTCTTTCTCTTAATATTTTCTCGTATGTATTTCTCACGACAAACATCGCAGATGAGGTACCAGTGTCCAACGCCGAGGCCTCCATCGCCACAGTATCCCGCCCATCCCATGCAGTAATTACCTCGACTGTTATAACCCTTACCACCTGCATGATAGCCGCAACCGGGGTGAGCGAGTTTCATGTGGTAAGTCACCGGATGTGGAAACATCATGCCGCATAGCTCGCACACACTCTCGTGATCGACACTTTCGCTTGAATTTGCTCCCCCCGCAAACTTGACCTCTTTTTTCTTGCGGTTTCCTTTCTTTTCACGTTCCTTTATTTTATCGTCTCTCATGCTCTTTTCATTTGACACCCGTTTCGACAATTTTGATCCATTCGATCCAATAGCATCCAAATTGGAAAAGTTGAGCTGTAGTTCAATGAACCTGTAATTATTCATTCAATAAAAGATTAACTCAATAATAAAATATAATATAACAAAATAACAAACAAAATATATACAAAATATAACAAGAAAACAAAAATATAAAAAAACAACGAAAGCAAACAACTAGAAACAAGATTACAAAATGACGAATATTGTAACGCACCTCAGAGTTTGTGCGCTCAATTCTTCCCACAAAAGTACAAGACACTTTAATGCAGGCGGTAGTATTGTCACGGTGTTAAACTCCGGCAGTGCGCTCAATTTACTTGGTGATTGTGCCGAGTCTTCTTTCACGTTAGTTTCCGGTTTCTTTCTGTTCCGATTCGCATTAGCGTTCGCTGCGGATCGGGTCAAAGTCTCCAGCGTGCTAGGTTGCATATGCAAATAATGCCCGGCATTCGTTACTTCAAGGGAATGCCTCTGGCGAGCGCGCTGCTCTTTTGTGAGCTCACGCTTTTGTTTATCACCATTACTTTCTGAATGTTGACGTGTCACTACTAAGGCACCTTGCTTTGATAAATTTGGCTGGAACTTGAGGAAACTTGCGCACGCCATCGCATCGTGAACAATTCCCTCGTGCCATAAAAATGCTGCAAACACTGCACGTAATGACTCGGCTAATGACGGGCTCAATGCTTCCTTTACCTTAAAATGGTTCATTATTTTAAAATATAAGAGTCCAAGTAAAAATTTATATATGGGTCCATAAATGGCACATATATGAAACATAAATGACACATATATAGAACATAAATGGGACATTTATGTATTTCAATACTTATATTGCCCATATATGGGCCCATTTATGAGACGTAAATCCTACATATATGAATCCATATATGCCACATACGTGGATTCGTTAGGTGAATCGCCATATACAGTCACAAATATGGAACCACATATGTGCCATTTATGTTTCATATATGTACCATTTATGATCCATTTATGATCCATTTATGTTCCATTTATGGACACATATATAAATTTTTACTTGGGAGATTATTCAAAATACTCCGATATAGTTCAAGTGAATATTCACTACCTTATCTTTGTTCAAATGCAATGAACGAGTTGGATTTGCTGATTGGTGCCCGTTCGCAGGCGACATGGCACGTTTTGTTCTAGTTTTTGCTACTTTCATATAATATTCCCGTCGATTCAACTTTGGTGACTGACGCTCATCTTTTGCACCGGAAGAACCAATACTGAAATGCCCTTTCATTGTATTGTTCGCATTATCTGGACTAGTTTGGGTCTGCGCCTGTGAAACTTTACGTGGACTGTCTTGGGAATCCTATAAAACAATTATGAAAAATTATGTTTACATTCAGTTTATATAGTAGAACTGAAAAAAAGCATTAATGTCGGTAGAAATATCAACTTATTGATTTCTTACCCTTCGTTCTTTTTTGGGTGTGTTTGGAAGACTGGACGTACTTCCCTCAGATCGCATGTGCAAAGAACTGCAACTTTCAATTGAATTTGGCGATTGAGAAAGATCTCGAGTCAAACTGCTCACTAAAGCACTGGTGTCACTTTGAGTTGATCCTCGTCTATGTGAATTTGCACTCTCAGCCATACATCCTGACATTATGAAAAATTTTATTTCATAAAATGCACAAGTTACAATCAGTTCTGTACTATCTCAACATACATTTATAATCACGATTTTCACAGCAAAAAATAATGTTTCGATGAAATGGTTTGTAGTCACTTTTTGAACATTTCAAAATGTTTTCTTATCTCATTAGTATGGTGAACATTTTAGAATATTCAAAAAGTGACTACAAAATCGTTTCTTCTTAAACATTATTTTTTGCAATTGTATTGTATCAAGAATCGAAAATGTATGTCAAAGCCATGCAAGCATTTTTAATGTATAACAAGGAAACATATACGATACATTTAGTTTTAAAATAGTTTCAACTTTTTTGTATTTTAAAGATTAATTCATAAGAAGATATTTTTAAAATGTTCATGTTTTCAGAATTTAAATGAAATTATATTTTCGAACTTGCAATGATCTATTTTTATATTGCAATTTGATTTGTATTCGAATCTCTGACTAAAATCGTTCAATGAAATTCGGTTTCATTTGTATGATGAAGAACTACAATAAGTGGAAAATATATGGAGATAATGAGCAATTTTTTGCACTCTTAAAGCGTAAAACTTTACCCAAAGGTGAAGGCCCGATACTACGAGGGAAACAAAACAGAAAACTACTACTGGGAGTATCTCCCCCACTAATAAAGTTTTTGTCTCCTGACAAATTGTTACAAATTGTAAATTTTAAACAAATACAATCATATTTAATTGTTTTAATGGTTTAATTATTGTTTAATATATATTAATTTAATGGTTTAATAATTAATTATTAGTTTTAATTGTTTGTCCCAATATTAGGTTAAGTATATTGGGACCCTTTTATTCGCCAACAAATTATATAATCATAATATTTATGATTAAATTTTAGTGAACTGTACAAAATATTTTTTATTGTGATTCAGTTTTACATTTTTACGTATGCAATTCATGCAATGCACCAACGTTATATGCTGAGACAAGAAAACGCGATTTCTCATCATTTATCACCATATCATGTAACAAAATGTATGTTTATGACGTACATCGCATTTACTACCCTGATGGCCAGATTTGTGTAAATTTTTTTTAAACTTTACATAAATATAAACAATTTATGCAAATCTAACTCCGCATTGTCCTGAATTATTTACATAAATTTTATATAAGCAATAAATTTTTTTGAATTTTCTAAGTTTTGGAAAACCAAAAATCATTTTTTTTTTCATTCGTTTATTAATTTCGACAAAAAGTTTTTTGATGTAAACGATTTATGTAAATTATGCAGCACAATGAAGAGTTACATTTACTCAAATTTCATGTAAATCATTTACATAAACGGTGGTTATCAGGGTGATTGGAAAATTTCAGAACTCTATATTGTTCAAATTTCAGTTAACAATTCAAACTTGAATCGCGCAATCATTATCTCAGAATCTTAAAAAGTTAGTATAATAATCAAATATTACCTGTGGTGTTAAGTGCGGGAGGAAACAGACATATTCCAGAACCACCAGGTGGTCGGTGAGATCCAGCTAAGACCGTGTTTTGTCATTAACAGATTTATATTTATTACGTGCTATTATAAAAAAGCGAAGGTTCCAAGAACACGAGATTTGAAATATTCAGAATTCAGTGCTAATAGTTTACAATATGTTATTATACCAGGAATTGCAACTGGGCTGGATGAACGACTGTTGTATCTGGAAGATCCATCTTGGGGATTTTTTGGCGAAGAACTCCTTGACATTTTTTTCGGTGTATCGGGCGGTGTGCCATTTCCGTTTGTTTTACTTTCCCCGATCGATTTAACCAATTCCTTGACAGATACACCGACTAGTTCGGTAAAATCCCTGATAAAAATATATTATTTTTATTAAAAAATTTGTTGTAAACAAAAATGGTTCGGAACAAAATTGCAATCAAAATTACAATAGTAAAAATAATTTCAAAAGAATAAAAAGACATACCTTCCGGAATTTCTTTTATCGCTGCAATTTTTATCATCGCCTCGAAGCCACTTTTGTAAAGCGCTAAATTTGCTGCCTTTATCACTGAAATCTTTTTCTTTAACAAGTTTTTCTTTGGTCTGTTTTGCAATTTTCGACGTTTCATTTTTTTCAGACATGCTTTTCAAACTTCCTAAATTACGAAAAAAAAAAGAAAATAATAAAATTGTATTAATATACATTGACTATGCCTAACAAATGATTTCATCCAACTTTAAAATATATAGTTTCATTATTCAAATATAAAAAATAATATACCAGTTGAATCATTTCGGGTATGCGTGCCAAAGATAAAAGGAACAGATGAGTTTGCAGTATCGACGTGTGCGGATATAGCGGAAGAAAAATTGTGGGTCGTGAAATTGAATCCTTCGTGACTGGCTGACGGCATGGAAAAATCGTAGCCTTTATTTTCTGGAGTAGTGATTTCAAAGTCTGAATCAGTTTTCATATACATAACTCCTTGCTTGTTAATTGCTAGAGACCAGGCCTGAGTTGTAGAGCCAAAACAATATTTGTTCGCAGATTCTTCCTCGAGGCGAACCCAAACGCCCTCACTATTAACGAGCTGCAATGTATAAAAATAATAACAATAAGACTTGTCATGCATTATAATTACATTATCATTTAACAATGATAATCACTAAATAATATAAATTTAAATAATAATAACAAGAGCTTACAAACTCTTTGATGGTCACGTCGTTGCCCAAGGCAAGCATTCCAACCGGTGGAGCTTTCAAGTTCGGTTTCGATCTAATGTTATGTCCCGATGCACCGCAGGCTACCACCACCATGTATTTACCGTCGGTAGAATTTGTTCCTTTCGCGTTAGTAAAAATCATTCTTCTTCTAAAAATAATCCATTTTCTTTGAAATCATATTTCCGCAAAAAAACATCAAATATGTTAAGCTCACTTACGCGTCTTTTTTGTCTTCGCCTTTATGACTCACTTCTTTTAAGAGTGGGTCAATTGGAGTTAGTAACGTTTTACCAAGATGTTGATGATATTGGAGACACCAAGCTTCTTTAT
Organism: Trissolcus japonicus; assembly: GCA_030522925.1. Taxonomy (NCBI): domain Eukaryota; kingdom Metazoa; phylum Arthropoda; class Insecta; order Hymenoptera; family Scelionidae; genus Trissolcus; species Trissolcus japonicus. Next base: position 13,303 of record JAPYZS010001046.1, on the reverse strand, counting down.
GTTGATTATTACAATACAATCGTATGGTATTTGAATCTAATCTTAACCAAACACCATCGTCATTGTGGATCTAAAAATAAGTTGATTTGTAAACGCTAGAGATTTCTAATCATTTTCATTTGAAAATTGTTATATGTGTATATTTTAATTTATATATGAATTTTTTACTTATAGGGAATAGAATTGTTAAGGAATAAATTATTACTTGTTGAACAAAGACGATTATTTCATTGACGCCGATAATTCCAATTTGTTCACTCTGCAGAGAAGGGTGCGTTCGTATTCTTAATCCAGAACTATTCTTTCCGACAAATTTCCTCATTTTACTTGGTTGATGTTGTTGTCGTCTGACTATATTTTGCGCCGGCGATGGCATCCCCGGAGGCAACTTTACTTCAACTTCGTAATTCTAATGTAAAGATAAAACACGTGCTTTGATCACAAATATATTTAGCAAATATTTGTCACTCACTCGCATCGACAGAGAATCCATTGACTTTGTTAAATTAAAACAAATATGTAGTTGAAAAAAATTAGTGTTGTAATTAATTGAACAAATTAATAATTGTGAAGATGTTTTGAAAAGGTCTGTCTAAGCGAGCAATTGTGTATTTTGCTTACCTCCTCCATGCAGTATCCATCAATTGTAATGATCAAAGAATACCATCCCGTAGATGCGGGTGTCCAAGTAGCGCTGTAAGTACCATCAGCATTAGGCCTAACAAGCATGCTTTCGCTCGATCGCTTTACCACCACAGGAGATGTGAACCTGAGTTCTTCAAACGAGTAATTCTGATATGCCTTCATTGCAGTTATAGCATAAAAACTTGACTTGTCATCCACCGTGACTTCATATGGGACATCCACCGGTGGCCGAGGATGACCTCCAAAGGTTAACGGATCATGCTGCGAGATCCGACGTAATTTTCGACCTTGATCATCCGTTATATACTTTTTATCAATCGGTATTGCTTTTACATCAACCTGAAATCATTTCAAACGTCAATTAAAATCATGTTATATTTATTAACAATCGATATGATAATACGTCTGTATATATATACCCTTTTTTCTAATTTTTTTAATATCCCTTTTTTCATCACTAATGTTTGAATTTCTTCTGACGTAAATTTTAAAACTGATACATTATTCTTTTACATTTCTAAACCTTTGAAACTGATGACTGAATATCATTACTTAAATGTTGGAAGAAATAGAATAATTTCAAATATCTGAGCGTGTGGTACGCTCATTAAATTGATGTATTTTTAAACTTATGTAAATTGTAAATCATTTACAATTAGATCTGTTTTGAATTGAGTTTCTGTATAATAATGCAACAATCTGATCTAGATCTAATTTGACATGGTAAAATCTAATTGCCTATTTAGCCCTATTTTCAAGTCTGCATGAGTAAATCAAAAAATACTTTGTGAAACAGAATATACATTGTATCATGTGCATGTTGAGATTATTTCGAATTATCATGTTCGTATATTTTTTTTAAAACATCATTGAGGTAAAATAATACACTTCACACTTCAATTGCTTGAATCATAGCTTATTTTTTACAACTTAAGGTTTCTATATCTTCCTATATTAATCCTCTAAGGCCGGCACCAAGATAGCGTCGTCGGTACAATTTTGTTTTTTCTCTAAAGTTTCCTGTTAGCATTTTATAGTCAATATGAAGGTCAAAAATGATTTTTTAAATAGTCAAATAGTCGTTAAATAGTCGAAGCATGGTGAAAAATAAGAATTTTTTAAAAATAACAATAATTTTATATTTACTAATTAGTTTGAATTAAAAAAATATTTGCTCTTGTTCAGCTAATTTTTTTATACTTTTGGTGGTTTTTTAAGGTAGAAAATCCATGACTTCCATAGTCAAAACAACTGTTGAATCGAAAGTGTTCGAAAAAATTATATTATTTATAAAAAAATGATATGAATAATTTTTATAGCAAATAGAAGAAGCGGACATGTTAAAAAACAAATTAATAATTTTTTAATCAAACATTATTATTTAATAAGTTTTGCGCATGTCTTCGTTAGTGTATACAATAGAACGCGTAACCTCCTAAACGACTGTCTTTGAAATTAATTTTTTCACCATTTTGCCTATGTTTTTTTCGATTTAAATATTTCTTACATCCTGAAAAATAACATACTAGTTTTTCAATAAAACGTTAAATATTTAAGATATAAATAACAATATCCCTAGTAAAAAGGATCATATATTGTCCATACATAAAACATATATTGACAATATATTATTTCAGAAATCATATATTGACCATATATTGATATGGACAATATATTGACCATATATTGACCATACATTTACAATGTATGGCTAATATATGAACAATATATTAATTGTTTTCGAAAATTGCTAATATATTGTCACTATATTGTCAATATATTGTCAATATATTGATAATATATTGATAATATATGGACAATATATGATCTTTTTTACTAGGGATGTTTTTGACGCAACTAAGCTTTTGCTCCATATACGCAATACATTTTGCAACCAACTTTGAACTTGAATTTATAATAAGTGAATAAACTTTTTATATTTTTGAATTAAAAATTTTCAAAATGAGTTCAAAATACCCGAAGAATAGAAATATTTTGTTCAGTATTTGAATTATTATGAATTATATTTTTTTTTTATGTTAACTGAAAACATAATTTGTATTCTAAAAATTGCATAACATTTAGTAAAAATTAAATAAATAATTAAGTGTTCCCCTTATAGGGCCCCTTAAATGGCCTTTTATGACACTTTAAGACGATTAAAGGGCGAGCTGTAACGTGCCCGAGAAACGCCCTAAATGCTCCTTCGAATAGTCTTGTAAGTTCCTTTTTTAAGGGGCCCCTCGAAAGTATATTTTTCGTTTTTAACTGGGCTCGCCTTGAATAGCCTTAGAAGGCAACTAGATATAAACAAGGCGAGCCTTGATGAATTTTCACTAGGGGATGTAAAGTCATACGTCGGAGAGTTATTCGAGGACAAATCTGTAGTCTCTAATTGTATTCAAGCTGATCACTGTCAAAAGAGAATGTTGGTACATGGCGCGGATGTCTATTTACTGGTTTGGGGATATTTTGATGATTTAGAGACTGGTAACGCGTAGAGACTGGGGCTCTAACGCAGGAACTTGTGCAATAGGGACAGTATACGCAACATACCCTGCCTTCCTCCTAAATATGCTTCTCAGCTAGCCCATATCTATCCCGTATTATTTTTTCGATCAGATGACCGAAACAAATTCGGAAACTCTGCCACATTCAAACCTTTCATTGAAGAAATGAAACAAACTTTCAAAAAAAGGAATCGAAGTCGAACATTCGGGCCAAAAAATCAGTATTTTCTTCGAACTTACTCTGATTACTGGCGACAACTTAGAGCTAAACGCAATTTCAGGATTCGTTGAAAGTCTTCACGCGATGCATTGTTGTCGCATATGTAAAATTGATAGCGAAAAAATGAAAACTTCTTTTAAAGAGGATAGTTCATTGTTGAAGATGAAGGAGAATTACTAAAGGAAGGAAGGTTTACTAAATCATTATTCAAAATCAGGAGTTCTAAATTTACAAACTTTAAATTGCAGGTTGGATCATTTTGATTTTGCAGCACTCGGTGTAAAAAAGCCTCCACCTGCATTCAAATCTTTAAGCATTTGAATGTCCACTGCTAAAAAGTCTTTGCGTCACGAAATATTTTTGGTTAATATTTTGCGATATCATTCCTCAGGGTGATGATCACTGGAATTTATGTTCAGTACTCCGGCAAATCGTCGACATCGTTTCCTCATCGAAATATCTTCCACATCATATCGAACAATTAGATATGATTATATTAAAACCGAAACACCATTTCCTAGTCCACTATTCCCGGGTGATGAAAAAATTTGGTCTACCTGTAGGATATTCTACAATGAGAACTGAGTCGAAACAGAGGGTCGTTAAACGAATCACAAACAGTTTAGCTGGATCCAAAAACATCGTGAAACCAATCGCAATAAGTGAGTAAGTGAGAAATTTAAATTGTGCGAAACTTCTCGTTATAGGGATACTAACAAAATTTTTTAGGTTCCAAAGTTTAAATCACAACAGCTGCGGGAATCCCCTTAGAATTTTCGCAATTTAATCCGTCAGACTTTAAATGGGCGTCTATTATTTAAGTGAATGTGATTTGGCAGGATTTAGGCAAATAAAAACAATTTATGAGTGCGAGAGCCATGTTCTATTTTCTATCTATTTTCTAAGTCTTTTAGAAACTGTTTCATTTTGCGACAATGCTCACGCTTATCTAGTCGAGAAAAGTTCGATTCAGCCAAGTAGTTATGTTATTTCTTTTATTCAATCTAATACTGATTTTGTTTTGAAAAGTTGCTATTGGTTACAAACATTTTTAGGCACAATTAGAAAAACTCCCTCACTTTTGAAATGACAGTTTGGTTACCCTATACTCTGTCAGTCGTAATTTGGAAGTGTATTGATAGTTTTTTTCCCCGTGTGCCATTATAAAATAGTAAATAAATAAGCGGTTTTTTTTATAAAAGTGCTCGATTAAAGCAACAGGCACAATAAATAACCAACAACTTGATAAAAAAGGTTCAGCAAACGAACAGATTAGAATAATAACAAATGAAAACCAACAAGCAGATGCTTCGTTTACATTTTGAAGCTTTAAAAGTTTGCACGCGCGACGTAAACAACAATGAAGATAATAATATATTTCATAATTTTCTTATATCTTCCTCTAAAAATAAAATATAATTGTTGTTTATATTAATCTGCGCTAATATTTATAATAATGAACAATTATATAATATGTAACAAATATGTTGAAGAAATAGTCGTTCACCTTGGATGCGCGCTCTCGTTTTCCTAGCAAGCAAAGAGTGTGCGGTTAGGTTATGTAGCGCAGCGTTGCGCGCAGAGTAATATTATAATATCTTCTAAAAAAATGCATCGTTTAATATGTGGAATGCAAGGAAAACTTCTTGGACCTCGATCTTCCAGTTTATCACTGTAAGTTTGTTCATTTCGGCAATTCTCTCGATACTTTTCCCGTTTGAAAATTTGATCGCGCGGCTAGCGTACCGTTGATTACAAAAAATAATAACAAGGTGTCGCTTAACAATTTGTGCATTGCTTTGTGCCTATAGATAACAGAAACACGAGAACTGTCTAGGGAACAATTTTGAAGTCAATTCATACACAGAAACTTGAGATATCGCAAGTTGAACTTCAAAAGTGCATTGAAATTTGACGTTGAAAAAGGTATGTTTTCAATTTAGCAACAAATAATTTTTTTATCATAATGATATAATTTATCATAATTATACACTCCGCAAAACAATTATCGATCAACATAAAATTGCTGTATGTAAGCTTCTGCGTAATTTTTTTATTTGTATGATATGACAAAAATTTAAGGTAATGGTACCGGTTTCCGTGACTTTACGAAATTCTCGTATCATTGATACATTTATTGTAAACAAAATCTAAAGAATATTATGACAAAAAAAGACCAAACTTGAGTACTAAAAAGTCCAAATGAGTACTAGTCGTATGAGAAAGTACGGAATTCAGTGAGTGGCATAAGTTGGATACACGTATCACATTTTTCTTGAAAAAAATTTTCAGTTTCGAATCTGAAAAAGTGACGTTTTTCCCTACATTTGAAAAAAAATCACTTAATTTGAACGTCTGCCGTCGAAGTTATGAACGAAAATGCAAAAAAGACATTTCTTTTACAAATGGTCATAATTTTGGCAAATTTCATTGTTTTTACGATTTTCTTCAACGAGGATGTTTGAGATGGACCAAATTTTGTTGTTTCGTTGCTGAAATTGAACAATCTTTGCTGACAATTTTTGCGCAGTCATTCAAAGTTTGATTTTTTTTAACCGAAATTATTTGATTGCAACAATTGATTACAGCGCCATCTGTAAGGAGTCAAATGAAAATTAAACAAAACCATCTTGTAGCTGAGATTCTAAGCTTTAATTTGGAAAAATTTTTTCTATATTTCGATAGAAAGTGTAAAAGTTACGGCTGTTTGAAAAATCCCTTTTTTTCAAAAAATTTAGGGTGCCCGCTAATTGTTGTGCCGAGTGTATATAGTTTTCAAATAGATCTTCATAAACGCGTTAATAATTGTGGGTACTTTCAAATTGAAATTAATATATCAAAAAAGCTTAGTGCGCCGGTTTCCGATAATATTTCTGTGAATGGCGCCGGTTGTACATAACGTACATAACATAACGTAATTAAATTGCAGATATTAATCGTAAAATCAAATAATTTTGATTTTGCGCGAGAATCTGCAAAAAATTTTGAACAACATATTAGTTTTTATAGTTTATTAATAGGGTAAAACAATTCGAAAAACGTTGATCATTTTGATCCGAAAATTATTATTCAAAAATTGAGTTACAATAAGAGGTTAAGTTTTAGAAAGCGATACTGTAAATGCAAATTTTATCAGATAATTTCTTTTTTTTCATGTTTACAGATTAAAATGTTTACTGGGAATCATATTACATTGAAATGTACAACTTAATTAATTTTGTTATTATCTTTATAGATAACTATTTAGCCACTGTCATTCCTTCCAAAAACAAAATCTCTTCAGCTGACAGAGTATCGGAAACCGGGCCTTCCTAAGTTGCTTGAACCCTATTCCGATATCATTTATTTACTTAAATTTAATACGCTGCTCATTCCCCGTTTTTGTCATTAACTATTACAAAATCTAATTCTTTTCACTCATACATATTTTCATGTATATCTATTTTCATTTCATATAATTCATTGATCTATTCCTGCACTCATGCACCTCAGCTCAAGTGCTTACGATGGCATTTTTTCACACGAAAAATTGAACTCGAATAATTTAAGTGTTGGAAATTCAATTTCCGCGCCTAATTATTTTTCATTTTGCTTGTTGGTATCGTTTCCCTTTTCCCCCAGAATTTTTATCACCATTATTCAGTTGCTTTGTAATACTTGTTCTGTTAAGTTCTCCCGAAATAAAAGCCTTTCGTTTAAAACGTATTCAACTGTGTTTTCACTGCGTCATCACCTCTCCAATAATAAGTTCAAAAAAAAATCCAGTGCACACGAACTTTTAAGTAAAATGTATTTTTGCAGTATTCTTGAAAGATTATCGTCACAGTTCTTTAATCTTAAATCGATTTTTTCTTGACATTACATTATTCAAACTGACTCCATTGCTTCTGCAGTATCCAACCGAATTACTTAGACTAAAATTTTGTGTGTGCATAAATTTGAGGTGATTGTGATGTTATTATTGAAAACGATAGAAGATATTATTTAAATGTAAACATATTTAGAAAATGGTCCCTCTTTAAAAACTTGATTAAAGACAGAAGTTGGCCGCCGGGTAGACCTTCAGCTAAGTTCGTGTGTCCAACTATTTTTTTGTAAGTTTGATGTTTTTGGTAATATTGTTAGTATAGAAGTCAAGTTACCCGTATTGTAAAAAAACATTGGGTTAATGTAATTATCAAATAAAAATTATATATCGCAATAATTTATGGAAGCGTTTAACCACACAGCAAGACTCGACACGCGAAAATCGAAAAATATTCAAAAAAAATGCGGCGTTGCCACGTCGTTTTCGCACTCGAAACTCGATTTTCTGAAATTTTACTTTTTAAAGCAAAAAACGCATTTTTAACGGGATTCTCTAATCCTAGAGCATTTGTTGACACTCAGAGAGACCTGTAAATGTAGGGTTAGGTATCGATGTTTAAATCAAGTCAGCCATTCTACGCGGGATATTGAAAAATATTTTTCGTTACAATAGTTGAAATTTTATATTTTGTTTTATGAAATTTGTTTCTTAAAAGAAAAAAAACATTGTGATCGTGTAAATGCGGTGAAATTTTTTTATATTTTGATGAAACAATTTACATTGTTGCGCTGAAAATATTAAATCGTTTATGAAATATTCGGAAAACTAAATCTTAATGGTTCTATTAATCTGATAAATTCAACCAATTTCGTCAGACTGTCAATTTTCCTTCTGAAGGACATGTTAGTTGAATACCAACCAATGGTCGCTAGTGCGTTGAACAGAGAGTTGTATTTTTCTTCCAACAATTTGGCATCGTTAGTTGTTATATCGCGCAATTTTGAAATCGCTGTTACATTTTCTACTTTTGAATTGGCAAGTTTGACAGTGTTAGACAAATGCGTACCGGCACGTAACAATATTCTCGCGACCATTTTTTTCCTTGCAAGTGCTCGTTGAAAATTGGCTCTTTATAGAATGCTCGAGTGGCAAAAGCATGCCTGCAAGGCAACAACATCGATTTATACTGCAAACACTCACATCTTGTCAAATCAGCCTGAAATGTTACATCCTCAATTCTGAAAGTACATTCATAGTTTGCGCGATTGTGACTTATCACGTCGATTGATCTGTACAGTGTCAACTCCTTTTGAACTTCAGAAAAGGCTTTTTCAGTCAGTAACTTATAGTACTTTTTCTCATCTGGATCCATCTTCTGTTTTGTTTCTGTAGTCATCATCATAGCAGTTTTGCTTTTCAATTGGTTTGTTTGGAATTCTTCAGAAAATGAAAAAGCTTTTTTCGAAGTTCACAATACTACTATTCGGATAGACACTTTCGGATCTGTTGTTCATAAGCAATTACATAAATTTTTAAGTCCATAATATTTTTTAACTATAAATATTGAGAAAACATGTAAAACAAGTTTCAAAAATTATTTGTTGTGAAAAATTCTGAACGATTTTCAGTGTTCAATTTTTCAGTCAAGTACAAATATTACTCGAGTTAATGTGTCAAATGATACATCATCGAATATGATCAATTACTTTCGTATCCGTTCGCCAGTTGATTGACTACGTGGCTCCTGTCCCCCGTATATGCATGCTAAAGTTGCACTATGCAATGGAAATCTATTGGAATCAATTTTTAGATGTTTGACTGCTGGATCGTTGTACGCTCTTCTTGTCCTCGTTGTGTACACTTGTCTTGTTTGTTTCTGAAGTTGTTCCTTATATTGCAAAAATCCCTGATGTGATGAAAATTGCATTCCAACATAGGGAAGAGCCGCCTGAAATCATTGTTAGTTAGAATATTGTGAAAAATATACATAACAGTAACGTACAATAAAGTAACCCATTTCTTGCTATTAATATGTTTATACATCTTTTTAAAAAATTGACACTTATATTTTTCAAATACAGTACTTGATAAAATTGATTCGTTCAGGCTGATCCTGAAGAGATAAATCCTATTAAGAAGTTCATATTTTGCATAAAATAAATAATTTAAATAACGATTTTAATTGTTATTTAGAAAAATTGGTTTGGCCAGAAATGGGTTTATAAATATCCTTGAATAACGAATAATTACTTTTTTCAAATGAATTGATAAAATTTTAGGAAATAACTTACCGCCATTTGTCTTGTAATATATGTTGAGTCAACAATTTAATGTTAGTTCTAAGAATATAAAAAAACTATTGTAAAAAATAGTTGTTTATTTATGAAATAAATACCATTGAGTGTTACATATTTTGTGTTTACAATGTTTAGATAAGCAAAACTACCAACAAAAAAAATATAACGACTATTCAGTTGTAGATGGAGCCAGGAGATCAGCCGCTTTATAATTTTATTGAAAGCGATTATTGTTTATTGACACATACTTGATCAAATGATTAAGATTTTCAGATTGATATAATAAAATTAAAATGCATGGAAGATCCAGCATTTTTTACTATTTTTTTCAACATTCCTGGTTCAAGATTTGCCTGCCGCCCTTGACGATTACCAACATTATTCGTCGAAATGAAAATCAAATTGGCAGTAATGCATTTTTCGACAACAATTAACGACCTTCGTCTCACATCTTCACAATTTTTTATCCAACCTTCATTATTAAAGAAAATACCAACACAACAGATAAACGCTGGATAAATTTTCAAAAACATTGATCAAGGCTTGAAGTGCCTTTGGCAATCAAAGGTATTTGTTACAATATTTTTTAACTGACTTCTTGATCGATTTCTATAAATTGCTGATATATCTTCAGAAAAAAATTATTTTCTATTCATTATCTTCGCAGATATGGATGCAATCCAATTTAAAGTTGGAGATATATATAAAAACGAAGAGGCGATTGAAAAGGCGTGTGATGAATATCAAAAACAAAATGGCATCATATTATTCAAGCAAAACCATAGGACATTTGAGACAGCAAAAATATTGAAACCAAAAGATTATCCTTTGATCCTTAACATATTGCCATGGTTTTTTAGCAACAAATCAGAAGATTCTACCAATTCCAAAAAATGTGGTTGCAATATGCAGGTCAAATTTATAGCATCGAAAAGAGGCAAACGACGTTATTTTGAAGTGGTAGATCCTTGTTACAATGAACATAGTGAAATGTGCAGGGCAAAATCAAAAGTCAGTCCAAAGAAGGATGAAGGTAGTTTTGACTTTTTAAAGTGCAAAATTTTATTACTATTTTATATTTTCTATCATAAAATGTTTGAAAATTTAACATGACATAACTGACGAAAATCCACTACCTGCTGCTGTAGATATAAACACAACAGTTGACGTGCACCAAAATTGTGCGTCAAAAAGTAAAAATTTGTGACAGCAGTCACAAATTTTATTTGGTGACTAAAACATTTTATTAATTGTTGTCAATTTTTATTAAATGCATAAATTTTGTTTGTAGATGATAAAACTGTAGATGATTCATCGGGCACCACAATGGATGAGAACGTGGTTGATGTTCAAAAAAAAAGTGTTGTCTCACAGCCTACAGGTTTCGCAGCGAAAGAACAAGATGATGGCAAAGAGTTGAACTTGATCAAAGCTGGGCCGAAAAATCTATCTACTGTTGTCAACAATTTACCTTTGCCGTCGACAGATGTTTGCGAAGATGGTAATCTGATTTTAATAAATTGCTTTTTTTTGTATTTTACAACTTTTCAAATATAGTTTTGTTGTTTGCGTGGCATTTTCGGTAGTAACTGAAGATATAAAAAAAGAAAAACGAGTTAAGTCCATTTCAAAAAATTAAGAATCGAACCTGACTATATAAAAATTAAAATTTAAAAAAGCATTTAAAATTGAAAAATTACACTTTTTTTGCTCATTATTAAAACTTATTTTGAACAAACTTTCCATAAATAAAGTACAAAACTAAGTTAATTTCAATTATAAACTTGGAAGCACAAAAGTTCATTTAACTCGTTTTTCTTTGATGCCACAGGATTAACTTTTTGTATTCTTTTTTCCGTCGAACGTTTGAAAAATGTGATATTGAAAAAAATGATCTTTAAAAAAAATGAAAAAAAAATGACAATATTGTGGATTTTAAAAAACATGAAGTGTGTACTTTCTATAAATTAAAAAAGTTTTCGTTTATTTACAGATGTCGATTTTGTTTTACAAAAATTCAAAAAATTAATCATGTCTGAAGACAACGGTGAGCAGAGACTTGATGCTCTGATAACTCTCTTCGATTATTGGGAAAACGGAAGTGACGCTAAATTTCCTTCTTTTGAATTGATTGAAAATCTCTCTCTATCTCAAATCTCTGCCACAAACTGGAATGACTCCTTCGACAATATTTGGTCTCTGATCTCAGAACCATCATCAGGACAGTACACATCAGCTGAGCCGAATCAAAAAGTGAGAAAACAAATTGAGAGTTGTGAAGAAAAACAGAAAGTAAGAGGAGACGAGGAGAGCAGACAACAAAATAAGAACGACGAATCTCTGCAAAAAGTCGGTGAAAACAAAGACTCGCAGGAGAATGACGAGCATGAAGATGACACACACGATTCATCGCAAGTAGAAAAAGAAGAGTATGACTCGGAAGAAGATGCTGACGAAGATTTACAGGACAAAAAAGTATTCAAATCTACCCGATCTGCCTTAAAAGAGAAGTCAATCTAACACTCTGCCGAGACAATGAGCAAGAAAGTTGTGAATCCTAAAGATGAGCCATTGCCGTCAGGCACTACTGAAATAAATACTGACAAAAAGATTCAAATTCCAAAAAACAATGTCACTAAAGGGAGACCAAAAGGTACTAAAAAGAAAAATGTGATTGGGACACCTGCAAAAAACGAGAAAATGTTAACGCCATTGAAAAATCTCTCAAAGACCCAAAAAGTAAGGCAATTATTGTCAATGCTGATACCACCTTACTTGGTTCCATGTACGTTCAAAAGGAAGGAAAAGTAAAAAAAAATCATCGTCAACCAAAACTCAATCAGCGATGCTTTCAAAGATGAAAATGTAAAAATTTCCATTTTGGAACCGTTTTGCTACGAAATCGCATATAAACATATACAGTTTCTTGTATGTAAAAAAAGGGAGTCACCCGGATATTCTTGTGGAACGTGCAAAAAATCTGTGTCCGACACTAATTGCGTTTTTTGTGATCTCTGCTTAATTTGGTTCCATTTCTCTTGTGAAAGTTTGAAACGAGCTCCAAAAGCAGAATTTTGGTTTTGTCAATCCTGTAAAGGGACTTCTGCAACTGCGCCGATAGATAAAAAATTTCAAAAAATCCTTCGTTCGGATTACCGCAGTTGCGCCGAATAAAATTATAGCAATTGCGCCGAATTAAAATAGGAAGAGAAAAAAAAGACATTTTATATAAAATTGTTAATTAACATGCGTAATTTACGCATTTTGCGTTATATGGAATAATAAATAATGTAACAAAATTTACAAACAAATTTACAAACAAACAAAAAATTTTTTAATTCGTCTAAAAAAGCTCTTTTCTTAAAAATCTAATTCAATGCTGCGGCTTGTAATAGACAGAGCATCTTTTAACGTATTCAAATCGACTTAGTTTCAAATTCGTGTCGTGATTTTAAAATAGTTTTGCACCGTTTTTCATAGTTCGAATTGTAATTTTTTTTGCGCAACTCAGTGGAACTGCTATTGATTTTAATATGAGTTTCCTCCTGAAATTCAAGCACATTTTGTATAAAAACAAAAATGTGTGGGTGTTTTATTGTATATATACATTGATTTTATTGTACCTTGCATGAAAAGATTCACATGCGTTAGTAGTTCTGTCTTCAATCTTAGTGCAAGCCTAAATTTTTGGAGGAAACTTTGCATCGTCCGCTATATAATTATTGACCAAGTAATCAGCAAAACTTGCTAATTCGCTTGGCATAATGGACATAAAATCTTCACAAAATGTGTCCTCGACTTCATCAGGTTGTAGGAATGGCAG
>JAPYZS010001045.1:0-10212 GCA_030522925.1 Trissolcus japonicus | reverse complement strand
GTTCATTTGTACCTTGGCCGAAAACAAATTTTTTTTCTCGTAACTGTGGTTTTCGATTATCTTTCTAATTTTTTCCAACGACAGAAAACAAGTAGTTTTAACTGAGAAAACCGAAGAGCAAACACCACGGATTTCAAATTACGAATGAATCTCAGTGCATCTGCCGGTTTTGGTTTTCGTTTTACTCTAAAGACCGTACGGTAACCGGGAACCGGTTTTTGTGAATCTGTTTTCGAGTTCTTTGCACCCTCAATTTTTTTTCGGCATTTTGCTGATTCCTCTGTAGAATTCAACTCAGGTTGTATCAAAACCTGCAACCTGAGTTAACGGTAAAAATGTACCGTTCAATGTTATTCTAAAGTGCATTTGCGGAATGTGTTTTTGTTGCAAAAATTAATTACTGGGCTTATTTGGAATTTCATGCTGTAAAATTGAAGAGAAATTTTTATGTTTATGCAATATTATAAATTAAAGATGATAAATGACCATGCATAAATGATAGTTAGCCTAACTGACAACTCGTTTAGTTGCAATTTTTATCATTTTATATATACATAAAGTGATTTTCTTACCATAACTTATTAATTGATAATGGTAAAAAAGATAGTTAGATTTCATCTTTATCGTCACGTAAACTTATTTAGGGTGTCGTTAAATCTTTATCTGATAAATATTAATATTTAGCTGGTATAGAATTTAATTATTATGGATTTATATTCAGAGTAGATATTTTGTTCTTTTTCTGGAAAAAATAATTTACTTCATTTTTTATTAAAAGCGATTGAATATATAAATTAATAATGAAACAAAGTTTAAATTTACAAACAAATCTATTATTTAAAAAGTTTTTACAATTTGTTTCAATGACAGTATCAATTTTTTATTCAAACAATCAATGATAATCATAAAGAATTCAAGACGTCTTTTGAGATCATATTCTGTACTTAGAATTTTAGTATAATTTATGCAAAAACACTTTAGCAATAGTTGTAAGTGAAGTTTATTGTGACTTTGGTAGTTCATATACGCAGGCATACTTGATTGAATTCTTTTACAACTCGTGATTAAAAATATTTCTCAATAAATTTAGACCGCTTGAAATAATTAATTTGATGGTAACAATAATGTTTCCTTGCCGTGAAAAGCATAAAAAACTGAAAATAATTTGCATAAATCACATACAAGAATTCACGTCTTCTTATGAGGGATATATCATTCAGTAATTTTGAATATTATCAGCCCCTATGTTTGAAAGCATAATAATATCATTCAACAGTTTCTTAACTTCGGTCATGCGTCATATCCCAATATATATAACGGTATTTTTCCTTATGTATCACGGCGTAATAGTTTTGTTTTTACTGTATTCAATTTTGTGGGTGTGAACGACTTCCTAAACACACCCGTATGCTTGGAACATATGAAACTCACAATTTACTTCCTCATTCAGAACAAAAATATAAATGTAAAAATACAATTCATGCTATACTTTGAAGTTTTTCGTATTGTTGTAACCTCGAGCTATAATACAATGTCCATTGTATTCTCAATTCAGTTGTTAAAGTTGAAAAATTACAATTTATTTTATGATTTACTATGTCGTGTTATGTTACTGATTTAATTTTTTTATGGTTTGAACATTGTTTGAATAGTACAGAATAGAATTAACAAAATACATCTTTTATTACAATCAGATAAAAATTCATTGTACAATCATTTATATTATCGTAACAAGTATGGTACAAAATTGTCTTAACTAGCTATAAACTGTAGTCAATTTTTTTATATAGTACTATAGTAAACATGTGATTCAATTAGTCATCTTTTGTAAGAAAACGTCATTTCAATATTTGTATTCGAGTTATGTACATTCTAAATATATGGCACAGACGCATACATCGCTCGCTTAAGAGCACTTAACTAAATTAACAGAATTTTCATAATTAAAATTTGTATTTGACATTGAAATTATTGGAAAATATGATATCGCTAAACAGTAAATGTAAAAAAGAGAACATTTAGAGTCGCATTAGATAATTTTGATTAATTTTAGGACTTCATTAGAATTAAAAATTTGTATTCATTTTTCTAAACGCTTAATCTATTTGAGGATAACATAAAAATAACATTTGAATTGTACTTCGACTGTCACAAAGCTTATAGCGTCAATTTTCTTGACTAGAATACAAACAAGACGTAATTTTTAGTCAGTTGAACATTCCATTGAAACAATGTAGATAATAACTCATTTACAAAGTAGTACATCAGAATGCTTGTCACAAATGTACAATTTACAACTTAAAACTATTACTAATACATTTCTTTTGATACAGTTACTGAACTTAATCACTCAAAAAAATACTCGGAAATGAAACTACACTTTACTTTGGTAACTCTCTAAAGAGCTCTTTTCAATCTATTTGAGCCTATTCGAAATCTTTTCAAAACAAAATTTCTTGAATGTCTCTTGAAATACAGATTTTTTAATCTTTAAAATCCATCTATGACTATCAACACAATTTCAAACTAGATCGCACACACAGCTTTCTACATTATGATGATGTCGATCTCGCAATCGACATCACCATCGCACCGCAATGTCACATCAATCAGGAACATCAATGTCACTCAATCGTCAAAAGTCACGCTAGGTTCTTTATCAGTAATCGCCAGCCAATCGTGTTTTATGAGATCTGCGCCTTTCTCAGCAATCATAATAACAGGGGCATTGGTATTTCCGCTACTAATTGTCGGCATTATAGAAGCATCTATGACTCTCAATCCCTTGACCCCATAAACCCTTAACCTGGGATCGACAACAGCTTCCGGGTCCCAAGCTGGACCCATCTTGGCAGTTCCTACAGGGTGATAGATAGTCATCGTGATGTGCCTAATATGGCACTCCCAGTATTTGTCTGTTCCGAATTTCAGGTGCTTGCAACCAGGGAGCTTTATTCTATGCAGCCTTGAGCCAAACTGTTTGAACACCTTGGCCTCGCTGACTTCGAGTGCCATCTTCGCACCTTCAACCAGAATCTCCATGTCATGAGGATCTCCAAAATAATTGGCATCGATTTTAGGACTTTGAAACGGGTTAGAATTACGTAGCCTGATTGTTCCCCTAGATCTGGGCCTGAGTAAAAGTGGCATTATCGTCCAGGCATCTTTGTTGGCGACCGGACGGTAAACGGTATTGTACACCTCGTCGGTTATTCCCAACACTTTCCTGATTTGCACACCATTGTCAGAACTGATTGAGGCCGGGGCCATATGAAATTGGATGTCTGGCCAAGTGCCCGTGTGGTTTGCATATTTTGTGTTCACGAAAGCGTAACCCTCCACCCCACCCAATGTTGTCATGGGTCCTCTGCCATTAGCGACATAGTGCATGGTCATTGGAGCCGCTTGGAATCTATCTTGTACAATAGCTACTGGTTTGTCGATCAAAAAGGTCAATCCACCCATTCCAACGTGATCCTGCAGGTTATCGCCGACTCTCAGGTTACGAAGACATTTGATTCCTACTTTCTGAAGGTGTTCTTCCGGTCCTATTCCCGATAGCATTAGAATTTGAGGACTATTGATAGCACCCGCTGATAGTATAACTTCTTTTCTAGCACGTACAACTTGCTTTCTACCGTCTCTGTAAAATTCTACTGCCGTAGCTTTCATGGTGATTGGATTGATGATAATCCTTGTGACCTGTGCATTCAAGGCAGTGTGCATATTTTTTCGTAACCGAATTGGTCGCAGGAAAGCTTTTGCAGTGGAGCATCTGGATCCTCTTCTGATGGTTCCCTGAGCAATCATGAATCCGGTTTGGAATTCTCCATTGATGTCGCGATTTTCGTATCCGTATTCTACACCGGCTTGTACAAACGCAACGACTAGAGGGGTTCTCCACGGAGACTCTTGGACGGTTAGGTAACCTCCGGTACCATGGTATGGACTGTGTTGCAGGTACGGATTGCGATTGTCCTCGGATTTCTTGAAGTAGTATAAGGCCTGATCATAACCCCAGCCTGGATTTCCTAAAGACTCCCAAAGATCGTAGTCGTGTCTGTTACCGCGGACGTACAGCATGTAGTTGAGTACACTGGAGCCTCCCAGGACTTTTCCTCTTGGCCAGTTGCATCTAAAAGAGGACGTTAAATTAGTTTTATGTATTTTTAAACACAAATTAAAATATTTCTGCCGTTTTACCAGGTGAATCTTAAAAAACTGTGAAGATCACAAGATCTTATGTAACAACCTTCCATCTACCTAACCTGGAAGCAAATTTCAATTATCTCTGTTGAACTATCTTAGATCAGATGCATTAATTACATCCAGCATTTGATTATCATTTATACGATTTACCTGTGAGCTAAGATATTTCAACGCTGCTTAAACTACAATTTTTTTGTTCAAAACCGTTGAAAATGTTTAACATTTTTTAATTAAAATTATCAGTGAATCAGTAGTTGTAATTAGTTGATCACTGATCCTTTGCTAATGGAATCGATTATCACGATTCAATATGAACATTGGAATAAAAACTTGACTAACGTCGTGTAATTGAATTTTTTGCATCGTCGCTAATGCTTCGGCGCTGTTCACGCGATCATTAAGTATACACAAAGCCCACGTATCTAAATCAGAGAAATTGGCCTTGCGTAACCGACAGCGATTGGTATCCGTGTAATCATAAACACGTGAACAATCAGCAACGACTGAAAAGCGTCCAAACAAATTTAATTCGACACGCCTGAAAATGCAAGTGAAAAGCAACCGAGTCAGCTGACGCGCGGCCGCCATCTTTAAACGAATACCAACCTCGCTCCATTCATAGCCAAACAAGCTCTTCCAGTTGGCTCGGTCTTGTATTTCCAGTCAAGTTTTGATAATTGCAGATAAGCCGCCAAAGAAGGAACGTCTGTGATCTCGTTTTCGTCCGGCCCGGCTTCCAACAGCAGCACATTCCAAGATGATATTTCCGATAAACGGTTAGCGACCACTGCCCCGGCCGAGCCGCCGCCAACGACGATAAAATCGTACTCGGGCTCTAATGGGTATCTGTTGATTGGTCGACTCTCAGGATCGAGCTGATCGTAATGATAGTAAGAGAGACCGGCTATTAGCAATGGTATCAGCCAGAGACCCGAACCTACCACCCCCAGTGCTCCCTTCAAAGCCGACGTAACCACTATGGTGCTCAGCATCGTTGCTTTTCTAATCGACCAGCCTCATTTCCAAAGCTCTCAACTTTATTAGTTGAACTCGATGTTACTCCTGTTTTGATCTTACTCGGCTAGTTTTTTTGAATGTCAGGATCGCAAATCTGGCGGCCTTAAACGTATTCTCTTCAAGCCTCGGTCACGGTTGAGATTACGCATCGTAAGGTCGATAGTTTTGTAACGAGAGAAGGTCATGGGAAGTGCAGTTTCTGAAACTATTTCAATCGTTAGTCTCGTTCATCTTTCATTCATCAAATTGAAAGTTCAGCTGGTTTTTCCAGCATTTAGGAAACAAAACAGTACCGCTTCTAATTGGACTGAAGAAAATTTCTAATGAATAAACGAATTAGATCACATTGAATTACAGGTTCGGTTCCCATAGGTTGATTAGTAAGGTTGTTATTTTACAATCAATCAAATCAGTACATACGCTATCATTCTTAAACGACTTCTTGTTACTTTGAGAAGCAGCTTGAGGTTCCGAGTTGCGCTGACCAATTTGAAAGTCGTGCCCAGCGAAGTCACTTGACTGCATGACTATAATTTCCTGCAAAGAGGCAAATAAAAATCAGTACTTTTAACGCCTAACGAAACTGTTTGTTTGCAAATTATTAATCATACATCAATGTCAAACGGCAATTCAAGCGTATAATCGATTAAGTAACGAAAATTGTGGAAGAAAAAAACTTTCTCAAGCATGGGTATGTGTTACCGTCATTTCGCAGGGGGAAAAAGAATAACGATGCGACGAGTTTCATCGATCAATTGATTTTATCGGGACATTGCGCAACAAATATTATTCTGCCGGTATATGTCCGGTGCAATTCGTTTGTGCGTTGTATAATAACGTTATCCAATCGCCTTCAAAATGTGAAACTGATCATTGATTTCATGTAACTCAAGATATTTTGGTATTGCGCAATTTATATTTTTCACATCTTTCAAATCTAGTTCACACAATTATTGCAACTAGATTCATGTTTCAATTTTTGCAATTAATCAATGAAATGATTTTGCACATGAAAAACTGTTGATTTTAAATTATTTAATCATTTAACTTCAATAAAATAAATTTCAACTTTAACTGTTTGATTTTAAAATTTAAATTGGACAATGTTATTCTAACAAATGAAATGCATTAAATGTCATACAACTTCGCTCGATCTTCGTTTCTCTTTCGAATACCTTGTCAATTAATAAATGTCAGCACGTGCTTTTGTTTACATTCTGCGATCTGGTTTACGTGTGCCCGTGCGCTTTTCCATTGAGGCATTCATACTAAACTGTCTCATTTCATGTTTTATCTGCACTAACTTTCATCTGTCGTATTGAATTTCTTTTCATCGGTATAGGGTAATTTTTTCGAATTTGTCTCATAAAGTAATTGATTTATAACGCCGATATTCAAATTTTACGATTCTACGTGAACGCGCAATTCCAATTTCGGTATGAATTTCAATCAACTAGAATTATCCCGAGCGAAAATATGAATCACGAGCCGCGATGATCGTAAACAAAATTTTCCCATCAGCGGCTTATAAGACGTGCTGATAAAATCGTATCATGAAGACTAAAGAGAACGTAACGAATCACAAGCTGGCATTTATAGGCGCTTTAAAGAATAGACCTCAGACGGCCGACAACTTAACACGCGCATTCATAAGCGCATTCCTGAATGCCCTGGTTGTTTCAAACCGATCATGTCCATCCGCCTACAATTCAGAAACTTCACGTTCTCATAACAGAGAAAGGAGAAAGTGATTCGCACTGAATAGACTTTTCAAGAAACACGTGGCCGTTACGTTATCCGATTAAAGAACAATTAATCATGAACGATTAGCATAAATGAAGATTCACTCAGGATATATTTGCTCGGATAATGCTAAAAGATTAAATCTGTAAATTGCAATAATCAGTTAAGTATTTATGTATTTCGTATACCCGTAAGTGATTATTGCAATTCTAATATCTCATTAAAAAAATTTGTTTTTCATTTTCTGATTCCAGACATTTAGGATATTTTTTATTAATGTTTCAAAAGTGATTACAAAAATGTTTTTCCCAAAAAATTATGTTTTGTAGTGACTGTTGCAAAAAAAGTTGTTATGACTCAAGGAGCAAATTGTCTCGAGTTGTTCTCATTGATTTACTTTTATCAGAATCATCGCGTTTGACAATGCGACAAATTCGAAAGAGAAAACATCACCAAATAGTTAACCCACTTCTGATGCTTTCACTTTTTTAAAAATATTATCTGCCAGGATCTGCAATCGATTTATTTTTTTGATCAAAAAAAGGTTAATGAAGAGGTGGTGTAGAGCTTCCGGTTTTCATCGAAACGTTTTTTTCAGTTTCCATTATATTTTCTCTCATTTATTTCTCAACTTCTTAGAACACTTCATCACAATCAAGAAATCAATTATAACTCGCACAATAAAAATATGATTAGAGCCAAAAAAAAAGAAAAACGAATTATTTATTAGAAAATGGTTGACGAGGAAAAAGTACAATTGTGGTTTTCGTAATTTGCATGACCCTGATATTGACTTTTATGTAAGACCCAATTTCTTGGTATTTAAATGAACGTTGCAACATTATCAAAAGGATTTCGCTAAGGACAGGTGTCTGGATATAGTTAATTCGTGAGAACAGGCGAAAAAAACATCCTGCCAGGGCATATAAAAGAGACATTAAATTGCCGTAAACTCTTACACCCGTGCGCTTATTCAAAAGTTTGATTTTTTTTTCTTCCTCGGCGCCGTCATGACGAGAAAGAAATTCGCATTTTTCAATGCCCGATAAAATTTGCAAGTGTGAAAAATTTCACCCAAAGCTTTCGTTTACGAACAATGGTTGCGTTCAATATTAATCTATTCAATCGCCTGGAAAATCATATTCAATTTTTTTTAATCTGTTTTAAAAATTTTTAGAATAATTTTACATTCTGTGTGAAATTTTGCCTATAAATTGGATTAAGGTGTACATACAATTTCGTAAAATAGTCAGATGTTGTTGGAATCGTTAATACTAAATCCACTAATACAAAAATTGAGTAAAATGATGTATGTGCCATGTATTTTTACAAAAGTTTAAAAACACATATCTCGAATTTGAATTCGTGAAACTTCTTTATACTTGGCCAAATTGTTTATGACAATCAACAATACACATGGTTAAATTTGAAATAAATTCTGACTTTTCAGTAAAAATAATTTTTTAACCTGCAAATTGGCATAAAATAATTTTAAAAGTGGTATGAGGAGATTTAGTAGACAAACATTAACAACTTATACAGAATTAATCATAAAATGTTGAAATTAATATAATTAATCATCAGTTGAAATAATTTTGACTGTATACCACATGTCCCACTTTAATCTCTGCGATTGTAAATTCAAAGAAAGATGACAAAAATAAAAGTTAGGATTTCGTCGGACCGTGACGGTTTGGAGGAACCTCGCGAAACGATCGTCCGACTTGAACGAGCCGGAGATCATGAACAGCCGAACGAGCAGGCGGAAGTTGTCGAATGTTTTTTTAATGAGGTCGGATAATCGGTTGATCAAAACCGCCCTTTGCGATAAGAATCTGATCGATGATGATAAGATGAAATAAAAATGGCGATCTAATGAAAGTGCGAATGGCAAAATATCCACGCGAACGGAAGTGATCGTTTGTGATTGCAGCTGATGGAGATGAAAGTAAGACGCGGAGCCAAAGGCGAGAAAACGGCTCATTATCCGACCGGGCGAATTATGGATCCCGCGTATTGACATAATAATTATCTTCCTAACGATTTGCGCTCGATTAATAATTGTGTTTATCAATTAGCCGGCCAATTTTGCACGTATAACGTATCCGATCTCGTGCGAAACCACTTAAAACTCGCTCGTTTCTTCGTCTTTTCTAAGATAGTTACGTGGGAATCGGTATCTCCGACCGCGGGCGAAGGTAAAAGTTTTTCGAAGGACTGGATATTGTGTGCTCAAATTATAGTTCCAATATCACGGTTGCAATAATGCGGTACGTTACGTTGCGAGGCGGAAGTTTACGCTTCGTGTTCGTTGAATAAATACCTGTGGAGAAAATAGGGTTAACGAGAAATTGTCTTTTTTTAATCCAGAGATTAGAATTAAAATGGGAAAATTGCATCCAGCTGTTATCAGGTTGATGAAAAACGTGGAATTTTCAATGAGATGTCCCTCGGGACATAAACAATTAAAAAACGACAAATATAAACAATTTTTCATGTCCGACGAGAAATGAATTCAGGATTTTACTACTATCAGAAAAATTGGAGAGGAATTAAATTTTCAAATTAAGAAATATAATAAAATTTAAAAAAAATAAAAAAGTGTGTTTATATTTGTTGTCTAATATTTGCTTGAGTCTGACAGTGTTAATACAAATAGATAATTGCATGACGTTGCACTGGTGAATTTGTACACATCAAATAGTATCTCGGCAGTTAATCACGTTATTATACATTTGCAGATTTAAAATTGCCATTGAATTTTAATTGCCAGCGAAATTTATAATAAATAAATCGAATGGCTAACAAATTGCGGCCGGGTTTATCTTTTATTTATAATCGAGAGAAAATGGCGCAAAACGGTTAATAAGTCTTCAAATGGTAAAATTTTTTATCGCATTGATTTTCAATTATCAATTTAACGACATTAACTAAAGCGTGAATTCCAACTTTTTCTGGGCTCATGCGGGGAACTTGTTTTCTACTTTATTTATGCCGGGTCGCAAAAAGCAGGGTTATTGACACTCGACTGTCAAGATTACTGCGGTGCGAAAAATCAATAAACTTTTTTCGATGCTTTGTTCATGTCAAACAAAAAATCATTCGAAATGATTTCAAAAAAAAATTCCAAATGACATTTACGACATCTAATTAGAAATAAACATGAGACAGCATACGAGAAACGTCATATTCTTCTTCTGCGATTAATCAAATTTAAAATCAATTTTTTTAATCAAATTTTTT